>CM076575.1:1246838702-1247121223 GCA_034641835.2 Pinus albicaulis
AATGGAATATCATTTGAGTCAAACAGATCTTCCAAAGGAGTTAATCCTTTGGGAAAATGATTATCTTTTAAATTAATGATTTCTGTCTCATCTTCTATGATCTCATCAGATTCCATGTGTTTCAAATTTTGCATGTCTTTTTCTGTGAATGTGGTTGGGTGCAGCATATGAATTGCATTTTCTCTTGAAATCTCTAATTTTTGTTCTTTTTCTTGATCAGATTCCTCAATGGTTATGTCTTCATCTAAATTACAGTTAGAAAACTCATTTTGAAGTGTCAAAAAATTATTGATTTGATTGTTATTAACAAATACTTGCCAATTCAAAAGATTATCTGGTATTGCAGGCCTATGTCTAATCTCAGCTGAAAACTGATGATTAGGATCAAAGGGTAACTTGCATGTACTAACAAACATTGCTAAACTGTGAGCATGCAAATTTTGTTTCCTGGGAATTTTGGCAAGTTGAGCTTGTAGAAATGTGTTGAGAATTTCCACAACTGTTTCTCTATATTGTTTCAGTCTCATGTCTTTTGTTGAACATTCTCCTTTAATTTGTTGAATGATTAGTTCGGAATCTCCTATGATTGATACCCTAATAGCTCCTAACTTCTTGACATGTTTAAGCCCTAATAAAAGAGCTTCGTACTCTGCCATGTTGTTAGTGCATTTGAAATTCAACCTATAAGCATGACCCTCCGCATGATTATTTTCAACATTATGTGACCAAATCCCAGCTCCTGCCCCTAATTTGTTTACTGAGCCATCAAACTCTAAATGCCATAGAATTTCATGTTCATAATCTTCATCAATTGTTTTAAAACGTTTCTTGACAGGAGCTAGTTGTTTAGTTTCTTCTGGTTTTTCTTGATTTTCAGAGATTTCTTCAATTTTAACAGTGGTTTTGTTCATGGTTTCGAATTCTGGAGCTTCTATTTCAGTAGGGAGATCCAACTCAGCGTTGTATAAAATAAAAGAATCCATGTCAGAATGTACAGAGTAAACAGGGAAGTTTTCAGGCTTCTCATGGCTACTAACTAAGTACTTCATCAAGGTTTCTCTATATAATCTTTTAGGCTGACCAAATACTGAAATAGTTGCATATGACATGTCTAGTTGAATAGACCCTCCAAGTTTAGCACCCCAAGATCTAGACAATAACATACCATATTTAGGTGGAATATCACCACTACTATGTCCATTAAGACAGACTTAACAGGGTATTGTACCAAAGTTACACACAAATCTTTAATCAAACCTAAACATTTTACCTGACTAGAATCAAATGAAAACAAATCTTTGTACGGTCTGGTAATATCTAGATTTAATCTTTCCATTACTGCTTTTGGCATCAAATTATGAGATGCTCCAGAATCAAGCATTGCATTATGGAGTATCTTGTCATGAACATTCAAGCTTACATAAAATGGAGGAGTTCCTCCACTTTCTGGTTTGCCATTGACCTCAGGGCCAAAAAGAAGTTTGGGTTGATCATCAAGAATGTTTACTGAATCATCCAATCCAGTAATGTTAATGTTTAGGGACTTGGTAATTTGACTTCTATAGACATCATGTTTAGCCAATTCTGATAAAGGAACAACTATCTTTAGTTTGCCTATTTCAGCCTCTAGATTGAAAGGTTTTTCTGTTTGAGTTTTAGTGTTTTGCACAGTTGGGTTTTCTCTATTTTTTGGGTCTTCAACATTTTTCTCTTTTTCATGAATGAGATTTTGTTTTGAAGGGGTATCTGAACTAACTTCTACTGTTTCTTCTACATTTCCCACAGGAGGAAAAGTATTAGATTGTTGTTTATTGTTTGGTTGGTTGTCAGAAACATCTTCAATTATTGGATTGAAGGGTTGGGAGTTATCCTAGACAGAATTTGTACTTGGGGAATGTTTTGTACAGGGGGAATGTTACCTTTACCTTTGACATTTTGTTTTGCATTTTTCTGTTTGCTATTCTCTGGCACATCAATCCTTCTACTTCTCAAATTATACTATTTATGGACCTCATAAATTGCTGTGTCATAGCCTTCTTTAAAATCAAAAGTCTCACCTGAATGAGTTTGGAATGTTTCAAGGATGTGATTCTCTTGATCATCCTGGGATAGGAAGACTTCTGGTTCATTTTTGTCATCAGTTACATTGTTTATTTCTACATCCTCTGTAGGTTCTTCAGAAGTTGAACCTTCAACAAAGTTTTCTTGGAAATGTGGCCTAATGTTTTGATCAGGGACATTCTTTCCAATATTTTGATTCAGATTTCTCCTAAAGTTTGGGTTTCTTGCAACATTCTGGTTATCACTAGAAGACTTTCTTTCAATGGTCTCCACTCTGTCTCCTAATGTTTCCATACCTTTAATGATTGCGTCCAGCTTCTTTTCAAAAGCTGAAGGTTCTTCATTCATAGGCATTCTTCTTTCTGCTCGTGCTCTGGCTCGTTTTTCTATCAGATTTGCTTCTACACTCACCACTATACTTTGCATTTCCTCTAATGTTTGGGGAGCTCTTTCCCTGAGGGAATAAGCAATGTCAGAGTCAAAACCATCTGGAAATTTAACCAATACAGAGTCAGGTGGGGGTCTAAGGTTTTGAGGAACTGCATTATATGCTTCGTTGAATCTAATGATGTAATCCTGTACTGTTTCATTAGGTCTTCTTCTTAATTTTTCGAATTCTGACAGGATCTGAAGAGGATCCTTTTTCTTCTCCCATCTGTTCAAAAATGCCCTATATAAAGCCGGTAAATCAGCAATAGTATTTGGAGTAAGGGCCCTGAACCACGTCCTAACTTCTCCAGTAAGACTCTGAACGAAAATTCTCATTCGGACATTATCAGTGTCAATTTCATAGAACTCAAAATAATCAGTCATCCTTTTGGTGTGTTGTTGTGCTGTGTAAGTACCTGATCCATCAAAAGGTGTGATCTTACTCTGGTAATCTTGGGGCAAAGCAGGAGGGTTGGCTGGTAACTATAAAGGGGCATATCGATTGGCCATTGGAAGATATAGTGGGGTAACAGGAGTTGAGGGTCTGGCAGGAGGAGATGGAGGAGTAGAAGGGGTGACAGGTGTTTGAAAAGCTTGAGAAAAAGTAACTGAACTTGAAGATGCTTCAGTAATTACAGAGATGTTTGAACTTTCT
Source organism: Pinus albicaulis (assembly GCA_034641835.2). Classification (NCBI taxonomy): domain Eukaryota; kingdom Viridiplantae; phylum Streptophyta; class Pinopsida; order Pinales; family Pinaceae; genus Pinus; species Pinus albicaulis. The sequence continues at coordinate 1,246,841,848 of CM076575.1, forward strand.
TCAAAGGCTTGTTCAGATTGAATAGAGTTTTGTAATTGTATGTCAAGATGATGTGAAACAAATCTGTATTGCAAATCTTCAAAGAACAAAGGATCTGGAACTAATCTGGATAATTCGGTTTCAGAAAAATTCACAAATAAGGATGTTTCAAATCGTGCATCAAAAGGAATTTCATCAATATATATAATTTTCACAGGAAAGGATGCAGATCTAGAAAGTGGTCTAGAACTTCCTGAACTCTCTTGACTTCCTCTTTCAGAACTTTATTGACTTCCTTGTCTTCTAAGAATCCTAGGAATCAGATTTGGATTTTCAAATATTGGTGGTGGATTAGGGTCAGGGTTTGACCTAGTATGTCGAATCCTTTCTGAAGCCAGTTTTCCTAGACTATGTGTTTTTGGATTTTTGGTTTTAATTAAAAGAATAAATACAACTTCTACAAATTCTTCAAGAAATAATGATGTATGATTAAATTTTTCTCAAAGATCTGTTAAACTAGAGAATCTGATTGAAAATTTTGAAACTAAGGTTCAGTATATAAGCTAAATCAGAGATAGACTAAAGCAGCATTTATTTACTTTTGCAATTGCAGAGCAAAAGCAATTTCAAAGGCTACCTGGCTGATCTTCAGACTCTGTCTATAGCTTATAAATCAAACAATAGTATTAATAAAATGATTCAGATTCCCCAGTATGGTCGCCACTATGTTATCACTCAGGTTTTCCTAGAAGTTGTGTAAGAGGAAAGTATACCCGAGGTAACCACAAACCAACCTTCAAATGTAGAATCTAGCCAATCTGCATCCAGAGAGGGCTCTCTCTTTATAATTTATCTTTGTTCTTAGAAGGTTTTAGGCTAGTTATATATCCAAGAGTTTGTTTGAAAATGGTGGAATCCACAAACTAAGGGCAAGGTTGAAATTTTTCAGTCCATTGGGCTATGGAGTCAAAGGATGGCTTTACTGGATTTCTATTCTACACACAAGATGGTTTTACAGGGCAAGGTAGCTAGACAGAGAACAATCCTTAAAATTTAAAGTGGATGGGATGATTTTGAAGGGATGAAAGGCAGCTAAGAATCTTTCACCATGTTCAAAAGAAAGAAATGAGATGACTACAAACAAAGAGCCATGAAGAATTCTTTATTATAGTAATCAACAATGTTTAAATTAGCAAAGCAAGAGCATTTAAGAATTCATGCTTATAACCAATTTAGAGGAAAACATTAAGAACAATCACATCTGAAATCAGAGTACAATTAAGTAAATTCTGATTCAATCCTTTATGTAAATTATTCAGAAATGGACATAATGATATTATAAACTGATATAAAACTTAAGACAAAGGGTAGAAAGACTTATTGAACTGCAGTCCAACACATGAATCCTGCAAAAAGTCCTGAGCTTCAAATCGTCATCCAGTAAGCCACGAATAAATTTCTCCAAAATGCTTTTATTCCGAAAATCTCAATGTTACAGCCAAGTAATAGAATCCACCCTCAATACTTCCTTTGAGGGTTTATTTATACAAGAAAAACTTGAAAAAACCTCACACTAACTTAGCCAATAATCTAGGGTGACTAAGGAGTAATTTACAAATAAACAGGAGACAAATGGTCTCGTGGATAGAATAATAGGTAACTGCTGATGTGCTGGAGGTAAGTGCTGAAATAGGGCTCGGTGCTGTCTCTTGGAGTAATTTCTTTGCTTGTTTGGTACTCTTTTTCTTTACGGATACTCTTTAATCTTTTCAACTGATACTCTTTCATCTGTGCTCATTTTTATCTTTCACATAATAGTAAAAATAAAATTCTTATCCTGAAGATAAATTTTATAGAATTTCCAATAATTCTTTCCACCATTGATCATCTGGTATCATAGTTCTTTTGAGTTTTCTCAATGTCTCATCTGCTTTGGTGAGTTTGTAAAAGGTGGGCTCATTAGGAAACAGATACTTTATTTCATGTTCCAGATGAAATAAATTCCTCACTCTATCATAGATATTTCTCCCTGTTGGTAATGTTGACTCTGGTAAACTGGTAGAACAAGCAGTTGTATTTTGAGCATGAGTATTTATTTTCTTTACATAGGTTTCCAAGTCCATTATTTGATCCTCTGAGAGCATAGGACTTGGTAGCCCACTGTCCAACAAAGCTTGAAATTTCTCTCTGAAAATATTGATATCAACCAAAATATCTGAGCACTTCCTTTCTAAATTCTGCATGAAAGTTCTTTTGATGAAAACTCTCTTTATTTCCAAAACTGTGCCGGTCATGTCCTCAATCCCTAATACTGCAAGCTGTTGCTTTGTCCGGGTGTTCAAAAATTGAATAAGTTGATTGGCCTGCTCAGGCCTGCCTCTCAATTCATTTCTTGTCCCGTATATTTCTTCTTGAGCTATTTTAACCAAATCATTTTGTTCAAAAATTGCTTGAACAGAGGGCCAAATACCCTTTATTAACTCAATGATACTACCCCAAAGAATTTCATTTATTTCCTTTAAAGGCTTTTCTAATGAAAGGTCCTTCTCCAAAGCCTGAACCAATTTTTCTAACCTTTTTATTTCCCTGGTGTTATCAGCAACTGTCTTCTTAGATGTATCATATTTCTCCTCCAATTTTACTAATTGCAATTTTGTGGTCTGAAGTTCTGTGACCCTTATTTGTAAACTTTCCATTTGTTTTATCAATTCATCAGAACTTAGACCAGAAGTGTTTACCTGTGATGGCTGTGTTTGCTGACCTGCTGTTGTAGTACCTGTGGTTGTAGCAGCTTCTGTGGTGGATGCCTGCATGATAGCTTCCTTTTCCTGTAAAGCCTGCTCCAGTTCCTTCTCTGTTTCACTTAGTCGCTCAGTCATATTTAGGAGCAACTCCACTACCTCTTCTTGTGAGTTCCCCTTTAGAACTTCTTGGGTCTGGGGATGTCTTGAGGCTGGAAATTTTAGCTGCTTTCTTAATGCAGCTATGTCATCATCTTTCTTCTTGATCAATGCCTCAATGCTTTTAATATCTTTGGGGTTGTGCCCCAAGCCAATGATTATGTCTTCCAAAGACTTTATTCTGTTGTCTTTGGCCTGTGAAGAGGCCCTCTCAATTTGCAATTGGGCGGTTGTGTTATTCAAAGAATCTTGCAGCGTTATAGCTGCCATGGCTTTATTGGTAAGAGTGGAGTACACCATTTCCCCAGTTTGTTTGTGCAACTCTATCTGGTCCAAAGGATGAATGTCCTTTGCCAGGACCTCAAAATTTGTTCTAATGTAATCAGCTGCTGAGATGGGCTTTGGCACCTTTGACTTGAAGTGACTCATTAGCATTTTTCCCTGTGAAATGTCAAATGCTGACATTAATCTCTCCTGGTTATGTGGGGCCATATTTAGATATTGATCATAAACTTTCATTCTTAATGGATCATTCTTCGCCTTTATGTTGATGAAAGTTCTTTTAATATCCCCTGTATCTGTTTTAGGTGGCCTAAAAGAGGATACTTCAGTGCTCAGTTGTTTTTGTAAAGCTTTTCCTTTCTGGCCTGTATTTGTTTCACTAATTGTGCCTGTTTGTTGACTGTCTTCCCTTCCATCATCAAATATCTCATCTATGATTTCCACATCAGGAAGTGGATCTGGTTTCTGTTTTTTGGCTTGATGTACCTGTGAGGTCCCTTTTGGAGGTGTGGTATCTGGAACCTGCCTCTTCTTTCCTATTTCCACATTTGATGGAGTTTGTAACTCTGGAACTTGTGGATGTTTCACCTGAGTGGGAGAAACTTGTGTTTGATCAGGCGCTCTGGAAGTTTGGGGTTTCTCCCCCATGACTAAAGTTTCAATGACCTGAATTTCAGGTTCCTTTCCTTTGCCTTTTGTTTCTGCTGTAACTGATGAACTTCTTTCCTGTAATGTCTGCTGTAGATTTGCTGCTGAAGAAGTGCCAATGTGGGGTACCTACACTTGACCACAAGATTCTAGGTCATAGTTCTTCTCAACATCTTTCATAATTTTGCTCATTTTTTCCTCATCACTTTCTTCTTCAACTAATGTTTCTTCCACCCATTCATCTTGGTTAGCATATTGCTCTATATCAGGAATCTTATGGTGGATATAAGGGGAAGATTTGTTCTTTAGTCTTTTTTCACAGATGAAACCAAATGGGTCATAAGGAACCCAACGGAAAGTTCTTTGGAACTTGCTTTGTAATATATTTTCTGCCTCTCTCTCGGCCTCCCTAGAGTTGCAGATGAAAGGACCTAATTGACTTTTGATCCTTAATTGGGCTTTCTTCTTCACACTACAAAAATGGATCACATCTGAATTATTCATTTGCCTGAAATATTCCAAGGCAAAAAGTCTCATGGGCACATATCTTGGCAACTTGAATGGATGTAATTCACATCCATATATTCTGATGACTGTATGGTTCTGATATAAATACCAATCTCCAATTTTATAAGTCCTTGAAAGCTGCAAGGTCTTCTTTATTTCATTACTGAGCCTTGGGGGAGGGATTCCTGTCAACAAGGTTGTTGCAGGATATACAAACTGATCAATGAACTCAGTGTAGGAATAGGGAGAATCAGAGGAAGAATGAATTATGGGAGACCAAAATATAACTGACCTGGGATTTCCCTTGGCATCAAGCTTTTTAACAGGGAAAGGGAACTTTTCTGATTGATAGAAGATAATGAGATGATAAATAACTGAAGAATATTTGAAAACTTTCTCATCATCTAGCCTCATGAACTGATCATGGATCTTATTGGCTATGAAAGAGGCAAAGTCGTATTTAACTTCAGGAGGTTTCCCAAGAGTAAAAATGGACAGCAAGACCAAAGTTATCTCATCAACATATTCACTGGTGTTGAAACCCAAAACAAAAGATATTATGTTTAGGATGAGCCTTCCCAACTTGTTGAAATAATAAAAACCATAGGGAGGAGGGCCCTGAGGTTGGTGTTCAGGCAACATGAAATTCTGGCAAATGGACTTCAATTTCTATGGGGTCAATTTATTAGATTTTTCAATCAATTCATCCATAGATAAAGGTGCCAGTTCTTGGTCAGGTTCAAAGTGTAGCATTTCATTGATGGCCTGGGGAGTAATGGGGAATAGAACACTCTTATCAGGGGATATTACAACTCTCTGAGTGGGATCATAGCTAGAATGGCAATAATGGATGATTTCTGGGAAATTAATGACTGAGGGGATGAGATACCTTGGGAGATTGGATTCCCACAGTCCAATAACATCTTGCCCCTTTGAATAATCGTCTCTGCAGCGACAAAAACTCAGAAGGGGGCTTTCTTCAAAATGCAAGTCTTTAATCTGAAAATCTCTATCCACTAAGGGTAAATAATCTAGTTCTCTGTGAGGGGCATTCAGTGGAGTTACATTCAAAGCTGCCGGGGCCTCCATTTTGGTTCTTGTGGATTCAAAACGGAGGTTTCTGGTTTTTCTTTCACAGGCCGGGCGCAATTTTGATTTTAATGGGGGAAATTGGCACAATTGTCGGTTCTGGGGAATAATTTACAGTCGTAAAACTCAGGGAATGATCTAAATGATAAGATTTAATCGTTAATTCAGTGGAAAATAGGGAAACAAACTTTCTTCTGGAGTTCGAAATGCTATAGGATAAATACCTGTTTTTGGAGGAAAACTGGCTTTTAACAGGTATCAGGCGATGGCAGGAGGGTCCTCGAACACAGGTGCAGCGGAATCTTGGAGCAAAATCAGATAGCACAGTAGATTTCAGTGGAAATTTGAAAATCGTAGCAGGAGGCACTATCGTTTTCGATAACGAAAATAATGGAAAAAACATGAAAATTGGCTTTACTTACAAGTTAAAAGGGTTTTTTAATTTTTCGAGGAGTGACGTCATAATAGTACGGGCTGACGTGTGCAGGGTCGGGTGGTAAGTGGTAAGCGGTAAGCGGTAATCCCCGCACCGCTTATGGACAAGAGTGGTATTAGATGAGCGGGCAGCGATTCCATTAAAGTGACGACACGTGGATGGGAGACTGGTCAAATACCACCAATCCCCCGCTGGTTAAAATGCTGACAAAGGATGGGTAGCGGAATTAATAGGGAGCGTTGATCTTTGGAAGAGCGATCAGATGGTGGAAGGGATGAATAGATGGTGAGGTTTTAATGCGCGGGCCCGGCGGGGTTTAAAACCCAATTAACTCTATTTAAACATCCCGGGGGGTATATAATAGGCGGAATGGTTATTAATTAGTCCTGATGACTAATTAATCCCGTGGTTTAAAAAAGTCGGAGTAAGGAATATCGCGTGCGAGCATTTACAGTGAAAATGTCAGGTGGGATGCCAGGTGGATGAGCCACGGTGGCACGGGAATTTTCCAAAGTTTTGGCTTAGAAAATAAAACTTCGGCTTTTATTTATATTTTTGGGTTTAAACATATATATCGTATGTTTAAAGTTTATTTTTCATATATGTTTTTTATTTTATTATATGGTAAATTAACAAATATAATTAACTTACCATAGGGGCGGGTTTATGGTATAACGATATATTTAACCAAAGGGAGTATAATGGGTTTTTATTTGAATGCGCGGGGAAATAAACACTTTGGTTAAACTTTATAATAGAGGGGTTTTTTGGGTTATTTATAAAAAAAGGAGTTATATACTTAGGATAGGGCATTTTACTAGGGATTTAGTAAATAGAGTTAAAGGTTAATATGAAAAAGGACAAGGAAACTCAAAATATTTTGCACATCTAAGAAAGTGACAACTTTTGAAGTAAATTGCAATATCTTATCTTCAACACTTAAACTTAGAATAGCAAGTTATCATGAGGGATTTTTATGGAATCTTGCATGATTTTCCTAAGTAAAATAGGATTTTACTTAGGACAAGGTTAAAGATGGATGATTATAATGATAAATTATCTCAAGTACTTAGGTCTTTTTGATCATTAGGCCGAGGGTCCGGTCCCTCCAGAAGTCAAGGAAATGCCTTGAGCCCTTTTGATCTCCAAGTACCCTTGTACTTTGGGGGAAATTAGTAAAACTTTAAGGGGAAAGTTGTCAAACCAGGAGGTAACTCCTCAAAACTGGAATTGTCTCTTAGCTGAAGAATGTACATGCTTATATAGATGGGAGGTGAGGCTATTGGGATTCAGCTCCCAATGACTCTTGGCCTTCCTTATTTCCTAATAATAAATAATATACAAAAATACATGTTCACACCCATCCATAGGATTAGGTGTCAACATTCCCCCCTTTAATCCGAAGGGATGTTGGTGAGTCCAAGCATCGATCTGAACTTTTCAAACTTTTCTCTTCCAAGTGCTTTGGTGAAGATGTCAGCAGTTTGCTCATTTGTGGAACAATGATGTAGATGGATGGTTTTGGCCTGAACATGATGCCGAATGAGATGGTACTTTGTATTGATGTGTTTTGTTCGATCATGGAACTTTGGGTTCTTGGCCAACTTTATTGCAGAAGTGTTGTCGATCATGAGTGGAGTGGAATACATTTGTTTCATCTGCAAATCTTCCAGGATTTTCCGGAGCCACACAATTTCCTTTGTTGCTTCAGCTGCTGCCACATATTCTGCCTCGGTCGTGGAATCTGCTGGAACTGACTGTTTGCGTGATCTCCATGAGATAGCTCCTGATCCAAGACTCATGGTGTAACCCGTAGTAGACACCCCTGTTTCTTTGTCGCCATCAAAGTCTGAATCAGAGTATCCGATCAAGCTGAAGTCGCCTACCTGTGTATATTTGAGTCCAAAGTCTTGAGTCCCCTTCAAGTACCTTAGTACTCTTTTTGCAGCAGACCAATGTCCTTCACAAGGTTTCTGCATGAACCTTGAGAGGATTCCAACAGCAAATGAGATGTCAGGTCTGGTGGTGGTCAGATAGATAAGACTTCCTACAAGATGTCTATACTTAGTTGCATCCTCAAATTCCTTCCCTTCAACAGATGTGAGCTTCAAGTTTTGTTCCATTGGAGTGCCTAAGGGTTTACAATCATCCATGCCAAATTTTTTCAAGAGATCTCCAATGTACTTCTTCTGAGAAAGAAAGATGAATTTAGGATGTTGAATTACTTCAATACCCAAATAGTAATGAACATGACCCAAATCACTCATTTCAAAACCTTTCTTCAACTCTTTCTTCATGGATGCAATATAGCTCTCATTGTTTCCTGTTATCAAAAGATCATCTACATATACCACAAGATATACAACTGTTTTTCCAACTTTCTTAACAAACAAAGTTGCATCATCAAGATCAAAGTGTTTTAAATCAAGTTTCAGAAGATGCTCGGTCAACTTCTCATACCAGGCTCGTGATGCTTGCTTGAGGCCATACAAGGATTTCACAAGTTTGCAAACTTTGTGTTCTTGACCCTTTATCACAAATCCTTCTGGCTGGGACATATAAACTTTCTCCTTCAGATCTCCATTCAAGAACGCTATTTTTACATCCATCTGATGAACTTTCCATCCACTCTGAGCTGCTAAGGCAAAGAGAGTCCGGATGGTGGTCCATTTTGCTGTGGGAGCAAACGTTTCTTCATAATCAATTCCTTTCTTCTGTGCGAATCCTTTTGCCACAAGCCTGGCCTTGTGCTTGTCAAGTGAGCCGTCTGCTTTGTACTTGTTCTTGTAGACCCACTTACAGCCAATTGGTTTCGTTCCCAAAGGCGGATCAACCAGCTTCCAAGTGCCATTCTTTATCAAGGCATCATACTCCTTCCGCATCGCTTCTTTCCATTCATCATGAGAAGCGGCTTCTTTGAAGGAAGTTGGTTCATGATCTGTAGACAAACTCAATTCACAGTTATAAGCAATATCCATATCAACAGGGGAATCATAATTATCTACATCACCTTCGATTTGTTGAGTGGAACTTCTTGTTCCTGTTTTTCCAACCTCATCAGGATGAACATTCTCCAGTGTCTTTGTCAGCCATTTGGGAGGACCTTTCTGAGATGGCCCAGGCTGGTCATTTGACCGAGTTGGGATTGATTCAAGATTCAATCTCCCAATTCTGTCAATCACATCATCCAATGTGTCATCCGTGGTTGTTTCTTCATGTGGGGGAGAGTGTGGTTCAGAAAATGATTCCACAGTTTGATTCAATATCGGAATCCCCCCTTCAAGGTGTGGAATCACATTATCAAATTCTTTGAAAGACTTTGCATGTGTGAATCTATCCAGGCGATCAAGTTGCCGCTCAACAACCTTGTCGCTCTTGGCTGATTCAAGAAATATGACATCTCTTGCTATCACAAACTTCTTATTTGCTTCATCATATAGACGATATCCTTTGGAGGTATTGGAGTACCCCAAGAAGATACATTTTCTGCTTCTAGCACCAAGTTTGTTCCTTTGACCCTTGGGTATCAAGGCATAACAGGTGGACCCAAAGACCCTGAAATGCTTTACCGAAGGAATGTAGCCATGCCACATTTCAAAAGGAGTTTTGTTTCTAATTGAACTTGAAGCACACCTATTCTTTATGTAAACAGCACATAGAACTGCATCAGCCCAAAACATCAATTTTACATTCTTGAAAAATAACATGGAGCGGACCATATTTAAAATGGTTCTGTTCATTCTTTCAGCTACACCGTTCTGTTGTGGATTATATGGCACAGTGGTTTGATGTTTGATTCCGTGTTGACGAAGATAATTTTCAAATTCGTTTAAAGTGTATTCTTTTCCATTATCAGTACGTAGAGAGCCAATATGTGTTTGTGCATCATTTTCAATCCATGCATGAAAATTCTTGAAAGTTTGAAAAGCATCAGACTTATTCTTCAGTAAGTAAATCCAACACATTCTGGTGTAGTCATCAATAAATGTCATCATGTATTTGTTTCCATTTGCAGAAGCAATAGGTATAGGGCCACATAAATCTGAATGAACAAGTTCAAGTTTCCTATGTGCTCTTGAGTGTGAATCATGAAATGGTTGTTTGCTATGCTTTCCTAGAATACATGCATCACATTCCTTAGGTTTTCTAGGAATTGTAGGCAGTCCATCAACACCATTTTTCTTCAACAAACGAAGGCTGTCATAGTTTAAGTGTCCAAATATAGCATGCCATAAAAGACTTGATGGAAATGTACCTTCATCATGATGTGAACTGAATGCAAAGTTTTGAGCATGAGCAGATGAACCTTTCAGCTTCAAGAGTCTCCATTATTCTATTCCCTCCATGACAAGTGAGTGATCTGATGCTTTTCTGACCTCTGCCTTGCCATCAAACAAGTGAATTGAGTGTCCTTGCTGCCGGATTTCGACCAGGGACAACAAGTTTCTCTTCAACTCAGGGAGGTATAGAACCTCATGTAGGATATGATCAGGAAGACCAGGCAGTTTAAGCCTGACTGTGCCAAGCCCCGATGGCTTGAGTTTGGATTTATCTGCAAAATATACTGCTCCATCAACTTTGTCAGTGAATTCTTCAAAAAAATCTTTTCTAAATGTCATGTGACATGTTTCTCCTAAATCTAGCAACCAATCATCTCTCCATGAAGTAAATGAAACATCAAATAGGTTTTCAGTTACTCCATTGTTACAATGTGCTAGAACATAGTGAGCGGATTCAGGTGCTTTACCTTTGTCTTTGTCATTGGTTTTACCTTTGTCTTGATTTCTGTACTGCTCAATTTTGTTCCATGGTGTTCTGCATTTGGATGCATCATGTCCATCTCTATTGCACCGTGTGCAATGAAGATTCGATTTGTCAGCTTGTCTGCCCCCCCTTTCTGTGAAGTTCTTTCTTCCTCTTCCTCTTCTGCCACCTCTTCCTCTGGATGAATCTGAAGTATGACTCTTTTCTCTATGTGCCAAGTATGCAGCCTCTTCGGAAGATGAAGGGGCTGTCATCTTCCCAAAAGCTTTCTCTCTTTCTGCAAACTTCTGCTCAAGTTTATCAAAGGTGATTTGCTCAAGGTTTCCACTTGCTTGCAAAGACTCAAGATAATGTGAGTAAGTCGGATATAATGCCTTAACATATGCTATGAGGGGTATGTCCATTTTTACACCAGTGTTTTGAATGTCATGCATTATAGATCTTATTTCTGAAGCTAAAGCAAGGGGATCATCATTCTTCATTTCAAGACTGAACAGCTTAACCATCAATTGAAAATTTTCTAATTCTGAATGTGAGTCATAGAGTTATTTTAGTTTCTTCAAGGCTTCAAAGGCATTTGAGAATGATGAAATATGGCGACTCACCTCTTCACTCACTGAGGCTGCAATCAAGGCATAAGCCTTGCAATTCTTGTTTTCCCAAATGGAAAGCTCTTTGTCTGAAGTGGGCTTCTCTGGTGGATTTTCTGCTTGTCCTTCACAGATTCCTCTCCACAGCTCATTAAAAATGAGTGTGTGTTTAATCTTCCGTGACCATTCAAGATAGTTCTCTTTTCCAGAGAGAACTATCCCAACAATGGAGATGAGAGAATGCATTAGACTGCTGGAAAAAATCTTCTGAAGAGGAAACAAATTCTGTTATAAAAACTTCGAACTCTTGAAATATTTCAAATAAAGGGGCAAAAAACTCTTGCTGGAACAATTTTCTGAGTTTAAAAACTCTTTCTGGAAACTATATCTGCTCAGAAAACTTTGCTGGAGACTGAATTTTTAAAAAACACTCTATGCTATAGACTGAATTCTGCATAAAAAAAATGTATTTTTTTTTTTGTTTTGGGAAAAAATGTATGTGAAAAAAGGTGAATGGTTTTGTAAAGGGCGGAATTTTCAAAGGTAGGGAGCGAAATTATGAATGGAGGGGGAAGAAATATTTATGGGAAAAGGTATTGAAGGATGGGAGGGGGCGCATTACACATACCATGACAACGCATTATATAAGAGACTTGCATATTAAACTTTGTGACAACGTATTAAAATGATATTACATGTCAAACCATGGTGACTTGCGTTTATTTCTGCGTTCTGCGTTGTAATATATATCAACAGAGTTTAAACCATGTAATGCGTGGGAGAGACGGCGTATTGAACGTATGTCGACAGCGTTACAAAGGGCGCATACCATGAGCACAGTGTTTAAATAACACAGCTGTGCGTTCCAAACCGGTGCATGAAATATGAATTGACAGCGTTATGGAATAGCCAATACAATGCATAGAATAGCACAACGTTTTATATGACAAACTGTATTAAACAATAGCACAGCAGATGAACAGAATAGCACAGCGTTTTGCATAGAATAGCACAGCGTTTTTATATGACAATCCCAGCAACGGAACCAACGCTATATGACAAACTGGAGGGCGTATGCGGACAGCGCAATGTTGACAACGTATTATGGATAGAGCGCTGTATGTATGACTGTAATGCAGTGGTATTAACGCAGATAATGAATCATCAATGGAAGGGCGTGAATATATATGGAGAGCGGTGATATTATATGCAGTGATATACAGCAAAGGAGGGAGCGCTGTATGTATGACTGTAATGCAGTGGTATTAACGCAGATAATGAATCATCAATGGAAGGGCGTGAATATATATGGAGAGCGGTGATATTATATGCAGTGATATACAACAAAGGAGGGAGCGCTGTATTGATAAGCTATGGCTCGTGAGTAATAGAGAGCGCAGAGAGGTGAGGGCGCCGGGTATAGGGAGGTGAGGTGAGCGCAGGGAAAATGGGAGGTGAGGTGAGGTGAAAATGGGAGGGAGGTGAGGGCGCAGGAAGAAAGGAGGGGGGAGGTGAGTGAATGGAGCGTAGGGATGAGTGAGGAGGCCCAAAAGGGCGTTACATAAAAAAAATTTGAACTTGAATCTGCAGAAGACAGTTGCAGGACTGCTGGACTGGCAGAGCCTGCAATTTGCAGATTGACAGAGCCTGCAAATGTCAGTGCTAAATAGGGAAAAAAAAATGCAGAATAACAGTCTAGCAATTAGGAGCAGCAGAAAACAATTAATAAAATTGACTGAGCAAAGGGTAGGGAGTTACACCACAGGTCAGAAATGCCAAATGTGGAGCTGGCTTTGATACCATGTCAAACCAGGAGGTAACTCCTCAAAACTGGAATTGTCTATTAGCTGAAGAATGTACATGCTTATATAGATGGGAGGTGAGGCTATTGGGATTCAGCTCCCAATGACTCTTGGCCTTCCTTATTTCCTAATAATAAATAATATACAAAAATACATGTGCACACCCATCCATAGGATTAGGTGTCAACAAAAGTGATGAGGGAAGTTAATGATTTTGACTTTGCTTGCTGTGATTTTCCAGTGTATTTCTTGCTTCAGTATTTGAGATGAAAGTAAAGGATCAAAAACATGTAGCAGCATCATTCATCAGATAACACTTTGCAGCACCATCTACCTACCCTATCTACTTGACACTACCATTTTCTCTTCTTTATTAGGGTGCATTTAGACTTGCAAACCCTTATCAATTTTTTCTTTTTACAAGGAAAATCTATCTAATTCTACCCTTATTACATCCAAGGGCTCAGATTAAACTGTTGAGCACCTTTTCTGACTCTACCTATCTACTTATCTGCCAAGATTAAACTGTTTGGTCAGATATTTATTCTCTATTCTATAACAAGAAATTGAAATATGAATAAGTCAAGTTTAGACAGTTTGACCCTTCATAAATTGTGGCAAAAGTTTGACAAGCTGCACACAATTGCTTTATTACAAAAATGAAATAGTAGTGGCATTTGGATTTGCACACTTTCCTTGGTCTATTTTTTGCTTGGGGTTCATTTCTTTTTCTTTTTGACCATTTTATTTTTATTACCCTTTGATTTTTCTTTTAGGGTATACCCTCTTTACATTTTTTAAATTTTTTGAATTTTTTGGTTTTCAAGAATATGGAACACCTTTGCTCCCTGAAAAAGGTTTGAACATATTCCATAGTTCAATCAAGACAATCATGAAAAATGAAACCTATTGTATAGGTGACTAACAAAAAATATGATCTACATGTGTTTTAGTACATTTGAATATTTTTAAAGAAATTGAGGCCATGAGGTGTTGGGGTCATTGACGAGCTCAAAGTCCAAATACGAAAACAAATAGTCATTTTTGGGAGACTATGATTTTATAAATCATTGTAATAGGTTCCAAGAGGTTTTGAATCTTGCTTGAGCAAGAATTTGACACATGAAGCTAATACAAAGGTCACACTATAGTGGACCAAGGAGATGTAGCCCAGGGAGGGTGAACTCCTTTATCAAAATTCTTTGTGTTAAGATTTGTTATATGTGCTTACTGTGTTTACTATTGCTTATGTTCTATCATTTAAAATTATTCTTTTTAAGCTTATGAAAAACTCATAATTTCACTAAGTACACTATTTGCCAATCACATGCTCTTAAACAAACTCATGAAGGATAAGTAAAACAATGCAAAGAAAAGTTTATATTTGAAATGAAACTAGCACAACATTAACTAGCAAGTAATTTCAGATCAAGTTGGTATCAGAGCACAAGGTTGCTTGCTTTTTTTACTTGAAGATTTTTTAATAGTGCAAATTTACTGATGCTTACAAGATTGAGATTGCAGAGAGGAGAAGGGAAACTACTGATAGCTAGTCCAGAAGTTAGGGCAAGAAGGAAGAAGGCTAAGATAGAATCATCCTTACCCAAAGGACCACTCAAGGAAACACTTGAAGCACAAGAGGAATTAAATGCACAAGAGGCTGAAGTGGTTGAAGAGATACAAGTTGTAGAGATAGAGCTTGAATCAACAGCCAAAATGTTAGGCCATGAAGGAGCTCATGAAAATTCCGAGGAAGAGGATTTCAAGAAGGAGTTCAAAGAAATGCAAAGGATGGTGAAACTTATGTATGAAGATTTTATGGCAAAGGAAACTGGAGAAGGTTCAAAACACCCTCATAGAGAAGAATCTTCAAACAATAAAAAGGAGGAAGAGAGGAGCTCAAAAGATAGTGGTGGAAAACCACCTCCTTATCCACCACCATCATCATCCTCATCAGCATCTTCATCTTCCAAATCCACTACAAAAACTCATACCCATACTCATTCCAAGATCCCAAAAGGTAAGACTCCGTTACTCAAGTTGGACGTCAAATTTGAACTTGCTACATATAATGGAGAAGTTAATGCTGAAAAACTAGATAATTGGATTCATCTATTAGAAGTTTACTGTAGAATTGAAAATCTGCAAGAAGACGATATTAAAATCCAATTGGCTTCGTTAAGGCTAGAAGGAGCAACATTAGTTTGGTGGGAGGAAAATACACAAGAGGAAATGCACATCCATGGTAAGATTTCCATTACTTGGGTCGAATTCATTTCTTTCATTAACAGACAATTCTATCCATTAGCCTATATGCAGAAACAATAATGAGTTGGAAAAACTTTAGACAACTTAAAGGTCAAAGTGTCCAAGAGTATACACAAGATTTTAGGAAAAGGGATTTATTACTTGGAGTAGACTTAAATTCACAAGACACACTCTTGAAGTATATAGGAGGTCTACATTCCTACTTAAAACACACTATTCTCATGTTTAACCCAAATAACTTAGATGAAGTATGTGTGCATGCCAAGCATCTTGAAGCTAGGTGTAAAAACATTTCTGAAGAGGGTAGTAAGAAGAAGCCATTCAAGGGTAAGGGAAAAGAGAAAGGAGGAAAATGGAAGGGAAATAATAATGCAAGTGTGAAGCAAGAAGGGGAGAAAATAACATGCAAACATTGTTCCAAAGAGGGGCATGATGAAGCTCACTGTTGGAAACTACATCCCAAAATAAGACCAAAGAAACCAGATAACAAAGGGAAACAAAAGACAACTGCCACCACACAAAAAGATCTTGGATTTGATTCAGGAGATGAAACCAAGATAGTTGCCATGGTTAACAAAGGAAAGGAAGCGATTGCAAGTTATAGTACCTCAAACAGTCACAATAACACTTCAAATGAGGCTACAAGGATATAGTTATTCCATGTTAGAGTAATTTCTAATCATACAAATATTGATGCCTTATTTGATATAGGGTGTTATCACCCAAAAAATTTCTTAAAAACATCATTATGTCAACTCTGTTTTTGATCATGATCAGAAATAGGTTTGAAAGTCATTTTAAGATTTGGTTAAGGGTAGGTCATAGTTTTTATAAGTTTAAAGGTCATCATTTGAATTCAAATAAAGTCCTTAGAGGTCCATTTCATGATCAAAGATTCACATTTTTCATTTAGAGGTCATTCCATTAAGTTTCGGGCTAAATTTATGCAATTAGCCAAGAATCCTTTGTTTCGTAGTGCCGTTAGTTCAAAAAATAGGTTTTGCACTACTAAAGCACTAATACTTTCATAGTGAAAATTGCAAAAAATACACTGTGTGTGCTACGAAAGCACGGTTTCTTAACCGTCATGTCAATTAAGCCAAAATCTGTCAGAAATGCGTTAAGAAATGATAGGACAAAGGTATGGTGAGTCAGTTAAAGGTCAGATTCAAAGTACTTACCTATCTCACAACCATCATCATGATGATAGGGGCATCATTCAGTGGTAAGATGCGATTTCAAATTTGAAAATATTGCCTAATTCGGTCATTCTAGTTTTCATTTTCCTCCACACAACTGTTTAAGCTCTGAAGCAGTTAAGTTAAGCCTGTAGTTGTTCTATACCAAGGCTATCTTCACTATAATCAAGCGAGGCTATTCCACTGTCTCAAGCAAAGCTATTTTCAACATTATCAAGCGAGGCTGTTTTACTGATTCCAGAGAAGCTGACAGGTTTTTCAAAAGAACCATGGCAAAAGAGAAGAAAGTCTACAGAGGGGGACATTGTTTAAGATATGAGCCTGAAAATGTGAAGGCTATAGTTGAGGATCAAACAGTGATGAAGGCTTTTAGCAAAGCAGGCTGTCTCCGGTTTTGTGAAAAGATGTAGGGTTGCCACACTCAGGTGTCTAAAGAGTTTTCCTTACACTTCAGCGGAACAACTACCAAAATTGGCATGTTAAATGTGCCAGTCACACCTGAGATCATTGCTTATGTGACAGAAATACCGAGGGGACAGGAGACTTGGTTTAAAGGTTTTAAGTTTGACATGGAACCATGCAAGGAATTCATGAAACCTGAGTATGCAGATATGGACCTGAATAATGCAATACCTAGAAGCTGTATCTAAGACACCTATGCCAAGCTGCTGTTAAAAATTAAAAGATACTTTACATGTGAAGGCAGGTACCATAAAGTTTATACTTATCATTTCAAGATGATGTTGCATTTCACAGGTATGATATCGTTAGATTTTCCCTTTTACTTGCATAGGAGCCTTACCAAAATGGTTGATAAAGTACAAGCCAAGTCTGATGGTTGTGAAACCTCTCTGTTTCACCATGGTTTGATAAAGTTGTTGGTTTTAAATGAGCTTCAGAAAATAAGCAGGGATTGGTATTCCTTTTTTTTTTATCAGTGGATTTGAAATGGAAACCCTAACCCCAGCTAGATACCCTAAAACTAAAAAGACTTCTTCACCATCAGCAACAGAGTCTATTAAGCTTGTGGTTGTAAGAGAAAAGAGGTTTTTAAAGTTGAAAACAAGAAAACAAGTTGAGAAAAGAGTAGAGAAGACACAGGTGCTTGTTGCAGCAACTCCATCACCTGCAAAACAGAGGTTAGAAAGTGTCAAAGAGGCAAAACAAAAACAAGTGGCCAGCAAGCAGGAAATCTAGAGAGTGACAAGAAGCCAAGCAACAACGTCAAAGGGAAAAACATTGGTTTTAGGTACAGAAGACAATCCAGTGATAAAAGGAAATTTAGATGACATCCTTCATGCAATTTATATAGAGGAATCAGCCATTATGCAAGCTGATTTCATTGGAGTAGATGAAAACAAACAAAAAAGGGTTAAGTCAGCTAAAAAACTTGAATTTGAGGGTGAAGATGCAACTTTTATTTTTCAAGTAAGGAAGCCTTTAAATAGGCATGCAAAGAAACTCAAGGAGGGCAGTAAAGAGGTCCAAGAAAATGTTGAAACAACCAGAGTCCCTGAAGAGGTGATTGATCTCTCATCACCAATAGTGGAGAATGCAGCCAACAAGACAATGAAGGGAAAGGAACACATGACAGAGTGTCAACTTCTTGAGGAGAGATTGAAGCTGGCAAACCAAGAGATCACAATAATGAGAAAGAGGGCTAGAAAGCATAACATTGAAAAAGCAGAGTTTAAGAGGATAAAGGCAGTATGGGAGGGCCAAACTATTTCTAGGTCTGAGATTCCAAGTGGCGCAGAACAATTTTTCATGTGGACAGTGCTAGCTATCAAAGAAGCTAAATTTGTTAGAGTAATCAATAACCACTTGAGAGCCAGTAATAGAATACTAAGAGGTCAAGTGGGAAATTTGGAGTTGCAGCTGAAACTATCTCAAGATGAACTAAAAAACAAAGCTGCAAAATGACAAATTTAAAGGCAAAATCAAATGGGCCATGAAGAATAGACCTCATGAAAATGGTGTTTGTAGTTCATATGGCTATTTGTTTTGATGAAACTAGTAGTTTTCTAAAGTTTTGGCAAAATTTTGGTTTGAATTTTGGAGAAATTCGGACAAAACTGCTCACTCAGCAGTTTCGTAGCGCAAACAGTGCAAAAAGGGTGAAATGCGCTACAAAACTGCTGTAGCAGCTTTTTTCACCCTTTTCCATCAATTTTTGAAAGGCAGACCTTTATATTTTGACTTGAAATTTATAAGGAGGATGTGTTAAGTGAATATGCAGATAATCTCGGAGGAAGGAAACCAAAATTTTGAAGGCAAATAGGTTAAAAGACTGCACTATGAAAAGAGCTACGAAACTGTGCTAATTTCGTAGCGCAGGTCTGTTTTTGCTATTTTGGACAGTTCGATGGTGACTTTGTACAACTAGCACTTATAGATGATTTTGGAAATATGTTATTTCAGTTCCTGACAACAGATAGCTTCGAAGTCATGGGTTCATGGTGTTTAAAGTGTCTCAAGAACACAAAGAATCCTAAGCCTAGAAAACAGGGGACAATTTCCTAGTTTGCAGGAGATCAGCATTGAGGTCATAAAGTGTTGGAGCTTATCATCTGGATTTGACCTCATGGGAATTCAGTTGGAAAATGATGTAATCTCTTTTAGATAAGGTTGTTATGAGTAGAGTTAATGAGTTTGAGTCCTATTTTTAATAGGACTATTCATTAGGTTTGCAGCTGTCATTTTGTAATAAATACCATGTCTCATGGTTAGGAAAGGTGTCAAAAAGTAGGAATTCGATGTATCTAGATGAGGATAAGGTTATCCTATGATTGTAAATGATCTATAAATATGAAGAAGTCGAAATGCTAAGGGTTGGAGATTTTTTAGCAAAAAGACTGTGTTTATTGTAAGTGACTGTTTTCAGCATTAATACAGAGTTTTCTACTTAGCCAACTGAAGATTCATGAAGAGTTCTAGTATGTTCGTGTTCTGATGACATCTTTTTAATATCCTATTGCAGTGGTGTTTGCTTATGTTACTCAGAATTCATCATTGATGCTCCGACTTCCTTCATAAACAAACTGACTGTGTGTTTTACAGTTTCACATATGTATTCCTTGACTAGAACTCTGATATGACTTGACTTCCATGCTAAGTAGATTGTTTGGTTTTACTGAAGCTATTATAACTCCATAAGCCCAATGTGCACGTGCTAATGTGATTTTCAAAAAATATATATTTTTATTTTCTTTTTACCCCACATAGATTTAGCCATCTATATTACTATTAAAAATCATTAACCCTTCAGAGAGCCCTCTCAGGTTGAGGAGGCTAAGCCTCAATCAAAATATTGGATTGAAATAGTTACATGAGATTAACTTGATTGGCAGCCTATCAGGTCTGATTTTGTGATAACACAAGGTCGCAAGAAAAACTGATTTCAGAAGACTTAGTTAAACAACTGAACCTTGAAACTATACCTCATCATAAGCCATACCCTTTGGGTTGGATAATTAACAATGAAAATTTACAAGTGACAAGGAAATGTATTTTCAGATTTTCTATTACTGCAAAACTTGTTGATGAAGTTGAGTTAGATGTTGTACCACTTGATATTTCAGGGATTATCTTGGGTAGTCCATATTTGTATGCCAGGAAAGCAATATTTTATCATCATGAGAACAAATATCATTTGATCAAAGATGGAGTGGAGTATATTGTGAGAGCTCATCGCAAGAAAATGAATATCTCTTTAGTTAATGTAGGGAAAATGAAGAGGCTAGTAAATGAAAGTAAAAATTTTGTGCTTCATATGATCAAGAAAAAAGAAGATGTTAACTATGAATATTTTGAAGGATGTGATGAAAAATTGAAATCTAATTTTTTTGATGTGGTAAGTCAGCATGGTGAGATGTTTCAAGAACCAAAGGGGTTGCCACCCAAGAGGGGAATTCAACATGAGATTCAGCTGCAACAGGATGTTCCACTTCTGAATATTGGTATGTATCGCATGTCAATCATGGAAAGTTTAGAATCAAGAAGCAAATCCAAGAGTTTCTAAATAAAATTATCATACACCCATCTACTTCTTCTCCATGTGGTTCTCCAATAGTTTTGGTTCCAAAGAAGGATGAGACTTGGCGCATGTGTATCGATTTCCGTGCATTGAACAAAATCACGGTAAAGAATCACTACCCACTTCCACAAATTGATGATTTGCTTGGTCAGTTAAAGCATGAAAATTATTTCACTAAGTTAGATTTGAGAAGTGGTTATCATCAAGTTTGGATAGCTAAAGAAGACATTTGGAAAGCTGCTTTCAAGTCTAGGCAAGGATTTTATGAGTGTTTAGTTATACCATTTGGCTTAACAAATTCACCAGCTACTTTTATGAGAGTGATTAATGATGTAATTATACCATTTCTAGATGACTTTGTCATAGTTTACTTAGATGACATACTCATATTCAACAAATCAAGAGAAGAACATGTCATGCATGTGAACAAGGTACTTGATGTTTTGAGAAAAGAGCAATTGTTTCTTAAGATGTTAAAGTGCGAGTTTGGTAAGACTTCATTGGTATA
This sequence comes from Pinus albicaulis, assembly GCA_034641835.2. Taxonomy (NCBI): domain Eukaryota; kingdom Viridiplantae; phylum Streptophyta; class Pinopsida; order Pinales; family Pinaceae; genus Pinus; species Pinus albicaulis. Next base: position 1,246,862,856 of record CM076575.1, read on the forward strand.
TTTGGGACACATAGTTGGAGGAGGTGAATTGAAGATTTATCCTTCTAAAGTTGAGGTCATTTTAAATTGGCCCAAGCCTAATATAGTTACCGAGGTAAGAAGATTTTTAGGGGCAACACAGTATTGGGGAAATTTATTACTAATTTTTCTTCCATTGCAGTACCATTACATGCATTGAAAATCATAAAGAAAGTATTCCATTGGGGAGATTTGTAGCAGAAAGCATTTGATGCTTTAAAGCAAAAGATAAGTTTGACACTGGTACTAGCAATTCCAGATCTAAGACATCCATTTGAGATCCAAACGGATGCAAGTGATTATGCTATGGGAGCAGTGCTCATGCAACATGGTAAGCCTATCTCATTTCATCATGAAACTTTTAATGGAGCTATGACTAAATATCCTACATATGATAAAGAGTTATATGCATTGGTACAAAGTGTAAAGAAATGGAAGCATTACTTTATGGGAAAATAGACCATTATCCATACTGACCATCAGCCATTACAGTATTTACAATCACAGTCCAAATTGAAGCAATCAAGACATTTCAGGTGGATGGGTTTTCTACAACAATTTCACTTGGTTATCGGGTACAAAAAAAGAATCTACAATAAGGTAGCTGATATGCTCTCTAGGCCTTGTTGTTATGACATCCCTCACCGAGATGGGATGTCTAATGATAAGGGGCCTTATACTGCAAAGCAAATACAACAAGGACTGCATGGACTGTCAAAGCCCCTTTTTCACCTATCGGAACCCTTGAAAAGGCTAAAAATCCACCTTTTATGCTTTAAAAGTGCTCGTTCTAACATATCAGGCCTCTAAGCGCCTTTCGGCTTAAGCTCTTAGCCCCCATTTCTCATATGACCCCGCTCTATGACTGACGGCTAAAAGTCCTTAATCCCTCTTCAGCCATCGCACTTTGCTTCATCTAGAGTTCTCACTCCCAAGCTCGTTTCCGCCGATGTGCGAAACCCCGACGCAATGCTGACCGTTGATCTCCGCAGATCCAATGGTCATCACTCATCGCGCTTTGCCCATCCATTTCACATTGCACATTGCCATAATCCATTTTCACTCTGCATTTATCCACCGATATGCCGATCCGCCGATATAATCTGAGTCATTGATCACAATCGATTCAATAGCTATTGGGCCTCCCACAGCTCCATTTGTCGTCCCCCGCAATGGAATCTCGACCGTTGATCCTCTAGATCCAATGGTTAGCGCTGTCTCGCTGTTTCGCTGTCCTCCGCCTCATCCATTCCACGATATAGTTTGGATCATCGATCCTCCAAATCCAACGGTCAGCGCTGTCTCACTGTTTCGCTGTCCTCCGCCTCATTCATTCATTTATGCGAAGCTGTGATTATGATCTGGACCGTCGAGGCTCCAGATCCGACGGTCATCGCGCCTTCGCGCTGTCTCCATCCTCTCGTTCAAACCCCTTATTCCTACCATTCCCCGATGAGATTTCAATCGTTGATCATCCTAATCCAACGGCCATCGCACCTTTACCTTTCACCCTGCTCACTTTTCTCCAATTTATCTCCGCCGTTGATCGAGCGCAATCCAACGGTCCTCGCTCCATCGCTCCTTCACTACTTTCCCGATCACTCATCCAATATTGCACTCCCCCGCTCTAATCTAGACCATTGATCTCCCTCATCCAATGGCCCACATCACTCTCGCCTTTGTAACCCTGCAACTGATCATCTCGCTATGCGACATATTTGTTGACATCATCGCCGGTCCCACCCTACCGCGCAAGTACGTCCATTGCGTTCATCTGCAGCTGTTGATCTGGATTGCCCAGATTGGACGACTCTCATTCGTTTTCGCACCCAATTCGCAACAGCTCCCCAACGCACAACTCCGACGTGAAATGGGCAGTTTTGTGAGGACACGCGTTGCCCACCTGACTGTATCGCGTTCATTCCGCTCCTTACCGCTTACCACCTTTCGCCTGCGCAAAAACCACTCTAGTTTTCAACAAATTGCCTTTTGCATAACTTTGTGCCAAATCAGATTTAAACTCTACTTTCACCATGGAAACGCTTCCGCTGCATTCCCTGCCTCCACGCTGCTCCTCCGTCTTCACTCGAGCCTTCTGAAGCAGTCTACTCCTCATCACAGGATTTATTTAACTGGTTTGCTGTCTGTGCAAGTTTTCATGGCATTTTAAGTATGCAGGCCATCTCATAGCCAATCATAGGGGCTCGAGGCCGAGGTTGATGATCCTCCATGCCCAGGAAGCAGAGAAAAATATGTCGAGGGTCAATTCCATGTCCAATTCAATGGATCATGACCATTGGTCATTCTGTAAGACCCTCCAGCACAGAAGGCCAACTCATCCATTACTAGCAGTACCGCATTCTCCAGCTCAGAAGGCCAGTCCTTCCCATGACTAATGGTATTTCCTTCTCCAGCAGAAATAGGGGCTTCACCTCATCAAACAGAAATGATCATTCATGACTGGGCCCGCGTGGCCTTTTACCCTATGTTCTTTTCACTTTGTCATTTCGGGTGAAATATTTAGTTCACTCCTGTTGTTTTCACTTTTGGTTTAGTAAATTGTTTACATTTTCAGTTAGAAATGGCTTTAGGCCTACGTTGTAAGATGATGAGAGGCAGTTCTACCTCATCATAATTTTCTGTTTTTGATTTAGACCTAAAACATCATACAAGCACGCGGGGAAGATATTTTCCCAAAATATCTTGTCGGGCATAGGAATCAAAGGTTATAAAAACAAGAAGAAAACACTAACAAAAGGTTCCAGATTTTCTGAAAGACTCACTAGCTCAAAGACTCTATATGTGTATTTTGTATGAATTCAATAGTTGATGTTGATGATCCCGTTGGGATTTAGTAATAGAATATTTTGCTGGAATTGGGGATTCCACTTGAGCTGATTTACAGTTTGTAACCCTTCTCCTTGTTCTTAATATAAATGTTCATTTTGTATCTCTCCATACTTCTGGTGTCTTATGTTCTGAAATGTGAGTGCTCCCATGTTTAAATGTGAATTTATCATAGCAGATACTCATAGTTACTCATCTATAGCGCTTTAAATATAGCTCAGGCATAACACTATGTTCATTTCCATATCTCTTCCGTTGTTCTACTAATAATAACTATTCAGATTCTTATCCTAGAATAAGCCCAGTTATAGTTAATATCTTCTCTCATTTTCTGTCATAGTCTTCGCTCACTTATAACTTGACCATTGTACTTTCACTTCACAGTTGGCCCCATTTTACAACATTATGTTTTTAAAGCTTTCTAATGCATTTACTTATTGAGTTTCATATTCAGTCTCTGTAGTTTGCTTCTTTGCTGTGATTAAATTTAGAGTCTCGGTCCCATCTTTATCAAAGAAATTCATTAGTTGATAGTAGCATGAGAGCCTAATATTGTCAATTGCAATCAGTTGAGTCATATGCTCCTTCCATTTAAGATGTCCTAGGCACTAGTCTTTATACAACTCAAGGCTATCTCTAGGAGCTACAACATCTTTCTGGAGCCGTTGCCGGGGAAAGAATTTGAAGAGCTAAATCCCTGGGCCTCAACAAATATTCATCCACCCTTCAGAATAGGTGAGCAATAAGGGTTGGGAGTTGTAGATCTGTCACCTTCGCGACTCCACTGTTTTTCAAAGTATAAACCTATTTGCAGTCCTGGCTTCCCGAAAGCCACACCTGAGGTCAGATACATCCCAATTGAGCACACCTTCAGTGTCTGATCCAGAGAATATTTTGCACAAGAGAAGTTGGAGATAAAGAAAATCAGCTTATACATATATTCCCAGATTCTCCCTAGAAGACTCTCCATCCTCCTCTCAATTAGCTCAAGATCAAAGTCCTAATCCTACTGAAATAACCCTTGATTATACTTCAGATAGCCCCTCCCTGGAAAATATTGAGGTCAAAGATGAGGCTGAATCTATAGATACCACGAGCTTCTTTCTGCATCCCACTCTCGAAGTTGAAGAAGTTAAAGAAGTCACAGAGGTTTCCACCTTTCATATTCCCGCAGTTCAATCAGCCCCTCAAGCCTCTGTTCAGTATATCCCCATTGTCATACATAATTCTCTTCCACCACCTCCTATTACACATCAGAATCTCCTGCCACCCCCACAACCTCCGATGGCTATTCCTGGCTTCCTATTGAAAAAATATGCCCCCCTGGAATTGCCTCAGATCCTGAATGATATGCCTCAGGATTACTTAAAGATCCTACCTTGTTTCAATGGAGAAGATGATACTGGAGCTCAGAAACACCTGGAAGTTTTCTGTGCCTTCACAGAAAATTTCAATGTTGAACATCTGGATGTGGTGTTGAGATTGTTTGTCCAGTCTCTAGAAGGAGAGGCCAGAAAATGGTTTAAGACCTTGGGGGATCACTCCATTAATAACTGGGAGGAAATGGAAAATGCATTCACAAGGAAGTGGGGAGAAAAGAAGGATCATGGATACTGTCTTACTGAATTCAATGCTTTAAATAAGAGACATAATGAGGACGTGTTTGAATTTATTAAGAGATTTAATAAACTATATACCAGCCTGCCTGTAGAAATGAAGCTGCACCAGATCGCTGCTAAAGTGGTGTTTGTAGCAGTCTTTAAGTTAGAATTCAGATTCTCTTTAAGAGAAAGGAAGTCTGCTACTCTGGATGAAGCCCATACTGACGCATTGGAAGTGGAAGCCAACTTCGATTCTACGGGTAAATCAAAAGGGAGGTCAGACCATGATGCTAGACGGAGAGGGAAAGAAGAAGCATCTACCTACGGTCAAGATAGAGAGGTAGCAGATTAAAAAATAGAGGAGATGAGTAAAATGATCAAGAACCTTTCAAGCAAGCTGGTGCAGCTTGAGCTCGAGGCAAAGAACTCACCCTCGAAGCCATTCCAAACTGCTCCAAACAGGGGTTATAACCCCCAATACAGAAATCCTCCTCATCAAATATTGCAGAGAGAGCGGAAGGAGCAACAAGATCACATACAACCCCCACTGTATCTGGAAGGGCAGATGGATGGCCCTGCCGAAGACATTCCCGATGGGAAAGAAGATTAATATCTTGCTTACTTAGACGACGATGAAGTTGATACTTCTTTGCAAGGAAGTGAAGGAGTGGAGCTTTCCTTGCAAGAAGAAGAAGAAAAAATGAGCACTGCTGAAGATCCAGAGATCGATGATTACTGTAAACAATTTGTATACTTCATGCAAGCACAATTTCATAGAAAATATGATCTCAGGTCCTCTAGAAAGAGAACTCGCACACAAGAACAAGAAGAAGAGATACCTCAGAAGGAGATAGTTGTTCAGAAAGTCAGAGATAAAGGTAAGAAACCTGTGACTGAACCTTTGCATCCTAATGTCTCTATTCCATATTCTTCTAATATAGTCCCCAACTCAATTGCAAAAGTCAAGCCTATCCCAAAGGAAGAAAAACCTCCAGCTGAGAGTAAAGAGCCAAAGGAAAGTCTCGTAGAGAAGCCTCCTCCTGTGTTTAGCCTTCAGAAAGAGCTAGAAAAAGTAAAAATTCCCGTCCCTTTGATTGAACTACTGAAACAGCCAGCCTACTAGTCTCAGGCGTCTTCTTTCATGCTTCCTCAGGGAGCAGCCTCAATCCCAGATAGTTTAAACCTCCAGGAAGAAAGGCTATGGTCATGTTCGGTCCTCATGTTGAGGAGTTAGATGCTTCAACTCCTCCTTTCTATGTCTCTTTAGTAATTCATGATTTGCTGTTGCACAACTGTATGCTGGATCCCAGGGCGTCCCATAACCTGTTACCTCTATCGGTGATGGAGCAATTGGGACTGCAGATCACTCTCCCATACAAAGATCTCTACTCTTTTGATTCTAAAAGAGTCAAATGTTTGGGGATGATCAAGGATCTGGTGGTAAACCTAGCCTAAATCTGTAGCAACAAAACTAGTAGGTTTGTTGGCTTAATAGCAAAAATACGCAAGAGGTATTTAAATAATAATATTTTATTAAAAATGTATATGATAAGATGATTGAAAGTGACAATGAGGCCCTGCTTATATACCTACGCAGGTGGCCTTTCGCGACAGTACATGTCTTTTAGACATGCCCTTTCACTAACTTAATCACTATTTACATAATCCTTAATTAACTATTTAATAGTTATATTTATTACATTAGTTATGAATTATATTCATAACATTTCCCTTCTCTTCAGAAACTTTGTCCTCAAAGTTAAAAGGATACTAATTTTCTCTGCTTTAATTGCTTCCCAAGTTTCTTCACTTGTGTTGCCATCTTGAACATATAATTCGTCACTGATACCTTGGCATGTATAATTCTCCAGTAACGCTGTCTTGAACTGGGTTTTTTATTTTTTATTTTTTAAATAATTATTATTACTATTATTTAAATAATAATAATAATTTTGTTTTTTATTTTTTTTTTTAAAATTTAAAATTATTTTATTTTATTTTATTTTAATTTTTAAAATTTAATTAATTAATATTATATTAATTAATTAAATTAATATATATATATATTTTTATATAATATAACTTATACATTATATAAGTCACACAATTGTATGAATGAGATTATAAGATATGATGGCATGGGAAAAGACGGCGAGAGTGGACTACGTCATCGGCAGGGGGCAAAGCAATAACAAGAAGATGACAGCGTTTAGAAATGGAGACAACACGTGGTAAACAGGATAGAACTGTCAGAAAAGGCGGAGATGCGAAAGGTAATAGTTTGCTTGGGACGTGACGGTTGAGCGAGAATAAGGCAGTTTGAGTGAAAACAATTACGCGGAAATCAGGTGGAATATGTGATTGAAATGAGGGTAGAACACAACGAATGGTGCGGAACACAACGAATGTTGCGTGGATTTCTCTTCTTGTTCTCCATCATAGATAACTGGCACAAGGTGATATTGAACTTTCTGCCATTGGGAACCGATGGAGTGGGCACAACTGGGGAAACCCTGGCATCTTCTGACTTAGTCATTGCAGTGATATAATTCTGAACACTTTTGACTTGACATATATTTCCATTGATTTCAACTTCATAGGACTCCATAACCTCTTGAATTGCTGCGCCGATATCACCTAAACGAACATCAATACTAGCTTCCTTGATGCCAATATTCGTAGCCTCCCTTGAAGCCTCAAGGAGTGGATCAAACATTGGATTGAATGCTACTGTAAAGGCACAATCAACTATGCGTCCTTCAATGTGTGTTCCAAAGTCCAACTTCATGACATCATCATACTGAAGGACAATTTGATCTCCTGCGTTTGGTGTCCAATGTGAAACTACCCAATGTAATGAGCACCCTGTAGGAAAGGATACGCCTGCCTAGAGACCATTCTCTTGGATCAGTTTGCGAACCATGTTTTCCAATGATTCGCACAGGTCAATCATCTTAATTCTCGGTTTCACATTATTCCTGATATATTTTCGTACATGTCGATGCACCTCTGCATCCTGACGTACAACATTGTAGATGGGATTTTCCAATCTTTCCTGCTCATGCTTTTCCTCTGATGTTTCTCTCCAAAGATTTTCTTCCTTGTAATGTTGAATTTCGCCCTTTGGAAAGTCTTTATAAGGGAAAAGATCTGCAACAGGAATTGAAGGAGGATCAGTCTGCACCAAGGGTTCCTTCTTCTCGCTCTTAATTTTTCTTTTGCTCTTCTTTGCGACATCTGATGACCCATCCATTTTTCCATCTTTCACGCTATCATCTTCCATGCCCCCTACAGTAGTGGCTGCCTCATTTGTGCCATTAGATGCAGAACCTGAAGAAACTTCCTCATGCATTCCATATTTCTTTTTTTTTTCTTCTTTTTCTTTGCCTCAACTAGTTCAGATCCATTTTCAGGGCCATCTATGTTAGATTTCTGATGAATTTGAAGGTCTATGAGGGCCTTAGCCACCTCCTCCGATTGCTCGGTTGCGCCCCCTGCCATGACTAACCTTCTACTTCGACTTTGCCTCTCTACCGTTTCTCTTTCAAACAAAACCCCCACACCTCTCTCCTCTTTATTTAATGTCTTATTTTCCTTGTCATTTGTTAATGTCACATTGTATGACTCTCGTGCTACATCTTCCTCATCAATAGAAACTCCAGCAATAGGTTGAGAACTTGTCTTGTTCTGCATAAAATGACTATAGAGCTCTGTCTGCGTGAGTAAAAAGTTCAGCCTCTGATGTTGTCTTTTTGTTGGGCAGCAAGTGCGTTGAGGATCAGTTAATTCAATATATCTACTGTTTGATCTTTTCCATCCGTGGTTGAGCAGGTCCTCATCCACATCATCTTTATTTGGATCCTCATCAAGACCAGCTTCATCTTCATCTTTATCAAGGATTTTTTCAATTTTTTTTTTAAGATGGGTTGTAACTTCTGTACATGAATTTTCTAATTGCTGAAGCTTTCCTTGATTTTTTTTTGTTTTTTCGTTTTCCTCAAGATCTTCACGTAATGGCACATTGTATGGTAAACAATGTTCATAGGCTCGTACACTACGTTCATAGGCCTGTAAGACTATATTGTGTGCCATGGCTCTGATGGCTTCGATATGGCTCTGATAGCTTCGATATGGCTCTGATACCACTGTAGCAACAAAACTGGTAGGTTTGTTGGCTTAATAGAAAAAATACGTAAGAGGTATTTAAATAATAATATTTTATTAAAAATGTAGATGATAAGATGATTGAAAGTTACAATGAGGCCCTGCTTATATGCCTACGCAGGTGGCCTTTCGCGACTGGACATGTCTTTTAGACATGCCCTTTCACTAACTTAATCACTATTTACATAATCCTTAATTAACTATTTAATAATTATATTTATTACATTAGTTATGAATTATATTCATAAAAAAATCCTAGCTAAAAGAATGGTAATGGACATAGTAGTGGCTGACATCCCAGCTCGGTTTGGGATGCTGTTATCTAGATCATGGGGTACAAAAATCGGAGGATCTATAAAGCTAGACCTAACCTATGTGACCATCCTTGTGTTTGGATGCCAAGAGAGGAGATTATACCGGGAAACAAGGTTTGTGAAGATGGTCACTAAAGTTGATAATTCAGTAAATTCACCGATGTACAACAAAGAGGGTGAGTTTTCTTGTCTAATGCTTGAGGAAGACCAAGATTACTTGCAGGAGCCATATTTTTGTCAAGTAAAGACCGAGAAGTCTTCTAGTAATGAAGAAGGTGGGATTTGGACCTTGCACTTTGACGGAGCCGAAGGGAATGGAGCTGGGGTTCTCTTGATCTCTCCTACTGGAAAACTGGTCCCATTATCTTTCAAATTGGAATACGAAGCCATGAACAATGTGGATGAATATGAAGCATTTCTCCTGGGTCTACAAACGGAAAAGAATATGAATATTCAGAGCTTGAAGGTTATGGGAGATTCAGAACTGGTGGTGAGACAAGTAAGAAATCAATGTCAAGCTAAGCACCCACGACCGAGGGCTTACAAAAATGAGGTATGGGACTTGGTAGAGAATTTCTTCTTAGCATTTAATATTCAATTCATGCAAAGGGACCAGAACAGAATGGCATACTCTCTTGCAGTAGCTGCAAGCACTTTTCGGTTGCCTCAGAATCCCCTCCTAAGGTACGAGATAGAGTTCCGTTACTATCCTTGCATCCCTGACAATGTCAAACACTGGCAGGTGTTTGAAGATGAAGAGAAAGTGAAGAGATTCATGGAGATCGTTGGGGAATTTTCCAATTTGGGCATAGATGTTGGCGAGGAGGAGACTGAGGACCTTCCTCAGAATAAATGGCAGGATACCATGGCTGGGCACAAGGTGCTGCAACTCAAAGGGAACGTAATACCCAGAGGACTGGTCCCTTCGGAGAGACTATTTGATAAGAATGATGTCCCAATCCGGCCAAGTAAGGTTGTTGAAGAAAATCAGGTAGATGACCTGAACCTCGGCACGGAGGTTGATCCCAATATTGTGAAATTGTCTAATAAGGTACCCAAAGAATACAAGGAGAAATATCGGAAGCTATTTCAGACATATAAAGACGTTTTTGCTTGGTCCTATCAAGATTTGAAGACCTTTGATATTAGCATTATCCATCACAAGATTCCATTAAAAGGAGATGCTAAGCCACAAAAACGGAAATTAAGATAGATTAACCCTTTACTCCTTCCTTCGATAGAAAAGGAAATAAAAAAACTGTTAAAGGCTAAGATCATTGTGCCATTAAGATATTCTGAATGGGTGGCCAACTTAGTCCCAGTCCGAAAGAAGAATGGAGAGATAAGACTGTGTGTTGAATTTCGGAACTTGAACAGAGCATCTCTAAAGGACAATTATCCGCTGCCAAAGATGGGCCATATACTGCAGAAGGTGGTAGGAGCTTCGTGAATGTCTATGATGGATGGATTTTCTAGGTACAACCAAGTAGCAGAGCTTCCAGAGGACCAAAAGAAAACCGCATTCACCACTCCTTGGGGAACGTTTATGTATACTCAAATTCCATTTGGATTGATCAATGTGGGGACTAAATTTCAAAGGTCCACGGACATTGCTTTTGTGGGGGAAAAAGACAAATTCGTGGTGGTCTACCTGAACGACATCACAATCTTCTCAAAGGATGATGCTGAACATATGGAGCATTTGCGCAGAACCTTTGACAAGTGTCGCAGGTATGGATTGTCTTTAAACCCACTAAAATCTCTGTTTGCTTTAGAAGAGGGTAAACTGTTGGGGCATATTGTGACAAAGGCAGGGGTAAATATTGACCCGAAAAGGGTAGAACTCATAAATGGTATATCTTTGCCCAGAAACAAGAAAGAGGTCCAAGTTTTTCTGGAACATATCAACTTCTTGAGAAGATTCATACCGAACTATGCAGAGATAGTTCGACACATAACTGAGATGCTGAAGAAGGATAACGAAGTAAAATGGACTACTGAGTCGCGAGAAGCTTTTAACAGAATAAAAAATGCTTTCGCAAAAGCCCAATATTGGCAGGACCTGATTATGCAAAACCTTTCATGATATTTTCGTTTGCATCTCCCCACACCGTCGCAGCTGTATTATTGCAAAAAAATGAGGAAGGTTATGAGCAACCTATCACCTTCTTCAACCAAGTGCTTCGCGACACTGAGCTAAAATATAACATCCTGGAGAAACAGGCTTATGCCTTGGTCAGATCCCTGAAGAATTTTCGAATGTATGTGTTGTAGTTAGCTATAACTGCATTCGTACCTGTTGGGTGCTAAAAGGTGCCTTTTAAAACTCCTATTTATCCCACATTAATTATCAACCTGGGCAAGTCCTCTTATTTCAAGAGTGTACATAGTATGTGCACGCTATAATCCCAGAGAGTAATGTTTCTTAAAATGTAGTATAAATCTTTTAAATACAAGAATAAATGGATGCTTGGAAATGAAATCTAACTAAAAAGACATGAACTTGAACGCTCTGAAATACAATCATTCACCCAACAATCATCAGTAAAGGATGCAGTAATGATAACTCTTTCCTTTAGCAACTGATGTAATTGAAATCAAATGAAAACAAGATAATCAATCTGAGAACGTAGGTATCAATAACCAATGTCCTTTACAGTTGATGATATCGCATTAAAGCAATTAAATGGAAATGGAAATTGAACTAAATCACTAAGGCTGCTAATGAAAGTAAACTAGGCAAGCTCTCAAAAGCAAAACCAAAATCTTTGCAGGTATGAAATAAACTGTAAACTAATTAACTGAAATGAACAACAGATCTATTTTACTGGAATTGAACAGCAATGGAAATGAACAACAAATTCTATCTAATGGAAATGAATAGCAATCATGAAATGAACAACATATTCTATCTAATGGAATTGAACAGAAAAGCTATTTGATAGAGATGAACAACAAAATTTGGCATGAACAGCAAGGCTATTGAATAGAAATGAACAACATAACAATGTAAGTTGTAAAGAATAGTAATATTGTTATGGTGGAAAGGAACAACAATGCGGTTCAATCACAACTTACGTAATAAAATGAATTCATAGAATATTGAAACAACAAGCTACAAATAGGAAACTGTAAAGCAATGCAATTAAAAGGAATAAATGCTAAATCAAATCACTCACATGCTGCAAGAATTAGAAATATAATACAAAGATGCAGTGAACTCCACCAGAGGCCGGGCCCTTAGCCGCCAGTGAGCACTGCTAAGTTACTTCAGAATAATCGAATGAGCAGCAACACAAATTATTTATTGATCATATGTAGTAGAGTTTACAAGCAATCATACTTTGTTTTAATTAACAAGAGCCGATGAACAATTCTAAAAATTACAACAGGAAATCTCTCCCTAATGGCAATACATGCTCTCCTTTTATAATCAGAAAGAGGAGAAATTAAATAGTAAATGTGATCCCTCATAACAAAATTGGATTGTTCCCAATAACTTGATCAGCAAGAAAATATATTTCCATCAATCATTCAACAGGAACAAGTCGAATTTGGTATTGCAATTGACATCATTTGGAAAATGGTCGCAACAGGGAATCTGGGAAAATCATCCTCAGAGAACCTTCTGTTTCTCTTAATACGGACCGAATTTGGGCAAACCATTCTTTGATAAAGTTAATTCGGTCTGTTCTGGACAAAATCCATGTTTCAGATTTTCCATATTCTTCTCCATTTGCCAAGAATGTCCAACGCAATACTGACACTTCTTATTCCAGCAAATTTCTGTGTTGGAATATTGAATGATGTGCTAGAGATCAAATCTGCAATCTGGAAAATATCTTGGAGGCTAAAATGGTGAGTGATGTTAAAAAATATATTAATAAACCATCATTGATAAAATCATGCATAATAATCATCAATTTATTAAAAATAAGGGAGAAGAAATAATATTTATCCATAAGAGCATAAATGGTTATAAGATGGAATTATATGATAAACCATGATAAATGACGTGATAAAAAATGGTAGAAATGGATGAAATAGGTATTAAAAAGTGGTAATAATAATGACAAACTAGCGGCCCAACATACCCCCAAACTGAATATATTGCATGTCCTTATGCAACCCAAAGACAAAACCCATGTGTTAACCAAGCAAAAAAAATTGTTCATCCCAACTCATGAAATGGATGGAACAAATGATTTTTTCCTCAAATAATGAATATTCAATTTTAGCAATCTTGATGAAGGCGTAAATTTTTTTACAGTTGACATTCAACTATATGTATATGAAGTTGCAGAAAAATGTGATAGAAGTAACAACAAACTTCATTAACCATTTTCTCAAAAATAAGATCGTTTTGATGCACGGATCATGAGATATAAAAAAAATGGTTGTAGGTGATAGTGCATAATTTTCGAAATTTTATGAACTAATTTAATGTGAAATTATTTGGGTTTGTGTATTTTAATGATACCTCTTTGTTATCCAAAAATCACAATAATTCAGTTCATAGTTTTAAAGATATATGCAAATCAATTTCTGCACTATATAAAAATGAAATTGTATGCCTTAAATGAGAAAGAAAGTAGAAAATATCCATCATGTGTAGCAATTCCTCTCCCAAACTGAAGAATTAGCATGTCCTCATGAAATACTAGAAAACAAACAGAGGTGGTTGCTACAATCTGTTGAAATCTATGCTTGGTGTAAAACAACATGGAATAAGGGAGGTGTTGAGAATGAATAAGAATATCAATGGATGATAAAGAATATTACTGACATGTTCATATGAAAGAAATGAAGGAAACCAACACTCCCCCAACTGAAAGACAATATGTCTCTGAAAAATGGGAAGTGGTAAAGATATGGAATGAATGATGACAAATAATGCTCAATGGATTTTCATGAAATTCTCCTAAATTCGTAATAAATCAAAAAATTATGCTATTTTACCTCAAGTGTTACCTCTGAAAAAAATGTGAAATGACATGTAGGGACTGACATTTATTGAAGCTGATGTAGGCTGAGCGGATACTAAAAGTGATGCAAAATGTGGAAGCCATGGAAGCACATCATGTCTGAAGAATTGTGCGTGTTCGCAAGTTGCGCGAGCCTTTGCCGTTAGTTGCAATAGTCTGGTCGTGCTGCGAATAGAATTCCCCCCCATACTTGTTGTTCTCCTGTAACCAAATCACGATTCTACATGCAATTTTCTTGAATCCATAGTGTTAATTTTGAAGAGCAACAGATAAGATGTATGCCAAAAGTTTAATCAGTAAAACTTCTGTAGAAATGCAGTATGAATATTGGGATTCGACCCACATGCAGGCATATTTAAAAGGCATCCGTGCCCCCCCTGAAAGATGATAGGTCGCCCTCGACTGGCAAATAGAAGAGCAGTGTACTGCACAACAATTGTACAGCATGGAAAGGCATACATACTTATGATATGATCAAAAAATTATCGCATCACTAAAATCAATGCATATTTTGAAATCGTGATTAGATATGGAAATGTTTATGTAATGATTTGAAAATAAGGGAAAATGACAGCTGATGTGAAAAAAAATACTTATGCGGTCATTATCCACATAAACCATTATGATCGAAATAAATTTCATGCATAAGAGGTTCCGAACAAAGGGTTTAGGAGCATACTCTCATTTGATATTAGATAAAGATATAAGAAAACAGTTTATCATTACTATTGATTTGTGAAAAATATGACTCCAATACCATCAACAGAGCTCTATTGCCCACAAGTGTTTATAACCTTGAAAAAGTTGCTTTCTCACCCTTGGAACCATTATCCTTTATTTATGCCTAGGGAAGTGCTGTGTGATGTCATGATGGAGGCCACTATGCTGGCTTGGGAATCAGATGAATTACAATGTCATTCACCAGGAAGGAGTGAAAGGTGGGCAGGCCGGCTCATGATGAGACCTCTTGTTCCAAGGACTTTTTATTTTTCTGAGTTGTCCATTGGATCATATCCCTGGTGTGGTGGCCATAATGGGAATGCCACTTCACTGCTTCCTTATGATCATGGTAGGCTGGCTATTGATGAGACCCCCTATCCTCCATCTGCCATATCATAGAGTTGTTAGAAATCATATAGAGATTTTTTTTCTTCTTTTTTCATGTAGCACTTACCTATTTATGTATAGAGGATGGCTCAACACTCCTTAAGAGTAGGGATGGTGGAAGAAGTCTGAACATCTCAATAGAGAAAGTATGCCCTTATTCTTATTCAATAAATAATAATCAAAGAGAGTTATGAATATTTATGGAAGAACCAACATGATAAAGATAACCGTTCATATTAATTTTAGTGAAAATAAAGACAGCAAAGTGATAGATGGTTGTGTCATTTCCTTTTTTTATCACTACAAAACAATTTCTTAAAAATTACAATTTCTCTTGATTTGCTGATTCCAGTAACCTTTAATTTTTGTGTCCTTACATAAATTGTATGTTTGCCTTTAAAAGAGTCATGAAGAATTCACAAAAATCCTTAAAATGTTGTTCTAAAACAAGAAAAATGCACTCAAAAAGTGTTGTTCCTTAGATGGAACAGCTGTTGTTCCTTAAGAGGAACAACAAAAACAATCTGCGAAAATGATGTTCCTTTTGAATCAACAGGAAAAACAGAAACAATCAGAAAAAATCCGCAGAAATGCTGTTCCTTTGAAAAGGGACAGTAAAAACAGTCGGCAAAAAAACATGCTGTTCCTTTTGAAAGGAACAACAAAAACAAGCGGGAAAAATGTTGTTCCTTTAGAAAGGAACAACAAAAACAGGCGGCAAAAACTGCTGTTCGTTTGGAAAGGAACAACAAAAACAAGCGGCAAAAACTGTTGTTCCTTTGGAAAGGAACAGCAAAAACACGCGGCAAAAGTGCTGTTCCTTTTGAAAGGAACAACAAAAATAATCAACGGAAATGCTGTTCTTTTTGAAAGGAACAGTAAAAGAAACACACAAACACGCTGTTTCTTAAGAGGAACGAGTACTGTTTCTTAAGAGGAACAACAAACAAATATAAGCACACAAGATTGCTGTTCCTTAAGAGGGACGGCTGCTATTCCTTGAGAGGAACAACAACTGTTCATCTTAAGGAACAACATGAAAAATAAATGCACACAAAAAATTGCTGTTCCCAATAGCAAAGAAAATGCATGCAGAAATTGCTGTAGGGAACGGAAAAGAAAAAAATAGAGGAAAGAACAAAACTAATGTACAATCTATTGTAAGGAAAATCCAATCAACTAGACAGGAAAATTTATGTACAGGTTTCAAGAAAAAGTAATTTTTTACAGAATTGGTGCTCCCAAAGAATTGCCTTTTGCAATTGAAACTTGCATGGTGGGGTCCTTATTGTTCAATTGCCAATGGAGTGGAAACTACAATTTGAAGGGATTAACACCTGAAACACAAAAACATAAAAGAAATCAGAAAAGAAACAACACTTTATTAAGTTACAACAACTATGATGTTATTTCCTAAGGGAATATCAATCTGTCAATGGAAAAAAATGATCTTTTTGAAAAATGTTTTGGCAACAGTGACATGAATCTTTAAATGAAAATCAATTCTTCATTTCTTCTATTATGAATCTGTTAGGTAATGAAATGGATGAAATGTCATTGTTTCACTAAAATTTCTTTCAAGAATCGCTCGTCCATAAATTGACCTTCTTTGTTCTGCTAAGACCTGCAAAAACGAGTGTCTACCTGCAATAAAACATTAAATCATGGAGAAAGAGAGGTGATCGGGTCCCCTAATCTAAGAATTATGCAAAAAAAACTAACAAGTAGTTACTCTGTAAAACAAATCCACGGACAAAATTAATTTATTACCTGCGGGAGAGCAATGGCCAATCATACTAACCAACAGTGTTTCAATTATAAATTCTTTGTTTTTCTTCTGATTTGAATGATTCCAAAGCCAAATGAAATTTAATTCAGAGATATGTCTCCAATAGAAATAGGTTTTAAAAATTTCATGTAATGGTATGTTAAATTTTCTTAGAACAACTTGCATAATAGAGTCATTTTCGATTTTCTAGCTCAGACCAACAGTTGATATTTCAAGCATAAATTATTCGTTTGATGATGGATTAAGCTGATTCAAATTGGAAATGAAAGTATATTAATTTATTTATCTCCAATAGAAACATTTTTTGAATACAAGAAGAATTTATGGGTCAAATACACTAGTGAACAGCCGAGAAAACAGAGTTTCAAGAGTGCTGATTTATGATAAGCAGTCAGTATTTTAGTCATAAATTCCTCATACTATATCAAAATTGAGTGATTCAAATTGATTTGTAAACTAGATTCATAGAGGAATATACCATAGAAACATGTTTTAAAAATATAGTCATTTAGGCCTCCAAAAACTGACTGTCCCAACTCTGTTCGTGAGCTGCCTACTAGACGCCCTGTTAATGTTTGGGTTATAAGTTTTTCGTTTCAAATCCAATTTGAGTGCTTAAAATTGGGTTACAAAGTATACATCAAGGGATACCTAGTATAGAAACAGGTTTTAAAAATATTCACTTTTGGTCTCTCAAAACATGACTTTCCCAACTCTGTTTTTCAGAAATTTTATCGAGCCCGCAAGCCAAAAAATATGATATTCAAGCAATTTTTTCATATTGGTGATAAAAATGAATATAAGTGTTCATAGAATTTTTATTTTCAATATAATGCATCTACATACACAAATAAATTAAAATATTTATCATCGATGTTGATTTCCATAGCGTGTTGCAACAAAAATAACTATTTTTACAGAAAAAAATGTGTTTATTTTATTTCCTTATTTATTTTATTTTTTCACTAGCC
Organism: Pinus albicaulis; assembly: GCA_034641835.2. Lineage (NCBI taxonomy): Eukaryota > Viridiplantae > Streptophyta > Pinopsida > Pinales > Pinaceae > Pinus > Pinus albicaulis. The sequence continues at coordinate 1,246,880,652 of CM076575.1, forward strand.
TACTCTGATTTGGAAAATGAATATGATTACGTATAAGAGTATTTTCAGTGTAACCATTTTCAAAATAAGACTTCTATTATGTACATACCCAAATTTGAGAAATGCATGTTAATAAAAACTAGGGTATGAGAAGCCAACTTCCCTTGAAAAGATGGTGCCAAAAATTGTTGAAGCATAGAGTGATGCTGCAAACAAATGGAGTGAAAATAATCTTCAATGTATCCCTTACTTTCTTGATTTCCTATAGCCGTCATATCATAAAGTTCTTGAGTGTTTAAAACAGCTTGTTAATGCAGGCTAGAAGAAACCTCATTCTCTTTCATAACCTCTACAATTTTTGGATTTGAGACATTCTGAATCTCAGTATAAGTTTTCTCCAATGGTGCATGTGAGATAGAATGGGTGGGAAGGCTCGGTAAATTTTTCAGCTCAACACTGTAAGCATGCTGTACTGTTTTATTATGGTGAGGGTGTGGAATGAGTTGAGTCAGAAATTGTGTAGGGAATGGAGCATTTTGATGATGTAGTTGATTGGGTTGAATGGATGATTTCGATAGGCAAGCAAGATGTTGTGGAAGATTTGGAATATGTGTTTGTGCTACAAGATGAGGTAGAGTAGTCATGCAATCATAAGAAGAACCATGCCAAACTTGTAGACAATATTGGTGGTGGTTATATTGAGATTGGCATGGCTGCCCTAACATATCAGTATTCCATAATGGATTATGCAAGTAAGAGAATGGAGAGGAAGTGTTTTGAACCATACCTATAGGCCATTATTTCCATTGTTTTTACCTTGTTGTAGCTTCCGCATCTCTTTGATATGATATTTCCAAATTAGATAAGGAAGAGTGAGTATCTATGGGATGCTCCTTTCGGTAATGAGGGAAAAACACTTCATCAAATTCTTGATTTTTCTGAACCTGCAAAACATTCAATTGTGAATTTAGAGAGCTAATAAAATCATATTTAAAATTTTCAAATAAAACATTGATTTCAGCTCTTATGTCTCTTGTTCTTGTAGTAAATTTGGAAAAGAAAGAAGAAACTTCTCTAGAATTCTTACCAGCCTTGGAAATTCCTCTTGAATACCTTATGCACAATTCACAAAAATCATCATATGATAGCTGAAAAACATCACCTTTTCCTATCAAATTTAAGAGTTCTAAAAATTCATCTTTGATTCCTTTAAGAAGGAGTGTTTTCAAGATCTCTTTTTCCAAATGCTTATGCTTTGATTTTTGAAGGTTATATTGAAATCGCTCTACATAGTCCTCCAAGCTTTCATCTTCCCCTTGTATCATACCGAAAATATCTTCATTGGATTTGCAGTACTCTTGGTACTTCTTCAAGAATATGTTTTTCATGTCCTCCCATGTTTGGATGCAGTTCCCACCAAGGTTCATGAACCATCGGAGAGCTGCTCGTTTTAGAGTAAGAGGAAACACTTTCAACTTTTGATCATTAGTATAATAATCATATCCTCTACAAATTATTTCAAACTCAAATAAGAATGTATCTAGATCTTTATTTGTCAAACCATGAAAATTTGGTAGAGACAATGCCTAGATCTTTGATAGGGAATTCAAAAGTTGCAATGTGAGCCATTTCTTACCATAATAGAAGATGTTCTTCATATGTTTCTTTAAAGATCCTCCTTCCAATGTTCCTGTCAATTGGTTAGTGAAATGGGTGGTGCTTACATCACCACTCGAGTGGAATTACAAGATTTTTTCAAAAATTCTACCTCTAAAATACAAACGTTCATTTCTACCTTAAATTCCTAGCAATTCTGCTGAAAAGCGGGCGGAGGAGCAAGAATTTTACATGCTCGTAACGCAGGTTCTTACCTTCCGTTTTTAATAACCAATTCTTTTAGAGCAGACAAACATCAAACATACATCACTCTCTGTGAAATAACAACACTCTCCCCGGCAACGGCGCCAAAATGTTGGGTGCTAAAAGGTGCCTTTTAAAACTCCTATTTATCCCACATTAATTATCAACCCGGGAAAGTCCTCTTATTTCAAGAGTGTACACAGTATGTGCACACTATAATCCCAGAGAGTAATGTTTCTTAAAATGTAGTATAGATCTTTTAAATACAAGAATAAACGGATGCTTGGAAATGAAATCTAACTACAATGACATGAACTTGAATGCTCTGAAATCCAATCATTCACCTAGCAATCATCAGTCAAGGATGCAGTAATGATAACTCTTTCCTTTAGCAACTGATGTAATTGAAAACAAATGGAAACAAGATAATCAATATGAAAACGTAGGTAGCAATAACTAATGTCCTTTACAGTTGATGATCTCGCATTAACGCAATTAAATGGAAATGGAAACTGAACTAAATCACTAATGCTGCTAATGAAAGTAAACTAGGTAAGCTCTCAAAAGCAAAACCAAACTCTTTGCAGGTATGAAATAAAATGTAAACTAATTAACTGAAATGAACAACAGATCTATTTTATTGGAATTGAACAGCAATGGAAATGAACAACAAATTCTATCTAATGGAAATGTACAACAAAGCCATTTGATAGAGATGAACAACAAAATAAGGAATGAAAAGCAAGGCTATTGAATAGAAATGAACAACATAACAATGTAAGTTGTAAAGAATAGTAATCTTGTTATGGTGGAAAGGAACAACAATGTGGTTCAATCACATCTTATGTAATAAAACGAATTCATAGAATATTGAAACAACAAGCTATAAAATAGGAAACTGTAAAGCAATGCGATTAAAAGAAACAAATGCTGAATCAAATCACTCACAGGCTACAAGAATCAGAAATATAATACAAATACGCGGTGAACTCCACCAGAGGCCGGGCCCTTAGTCGCCAGTGAGCACTGCTAAGTTACTTCAGAATAATCAAATGAGCAGCAACGCAAATTATTTATTGATCATATGTAGCAGAGTTTACAAGTAATCATACTCTGTTTTAATTAACAAGAGCCAATGAACAATTCTGAAAATTACAACAAGAAATCTCTCCCTAATGGCAATACATGCTCTCATTTTATAATCAGAAAGAGGGGAAAGTAAATAGTAAATGTGATCTCTCATAACAAAATTGGATTGTTCTCAACAACTTGATCAGCAAGAAAATATATTTCCATCAATCATTCAACATGAACAAGTAGAATTTGGTATTGCAATTGACATCATTTGGAAAACGGCTGCAACAGTGAATATGGGAAAATCGTCCTCAGAGAACCTTCCGTTTCTCTTAATACAGACTAAATTTAGGAAAATTGTTCTTTGATTAAAGTTAATTCGGTCCATTTTGGACAAAACCCATGTTTCGGATTTTCCATATTCTTCTCCATTTGCCCAGAATGTCCAACACAAAACTGACACTTCTTATTCTAGCAAATTTCTGAGTTGGAATATTGAATGATGTGCTGGAGATCAAATCTGCAATCTGGCAAATATCTTGGAGGCTAAAATGGTGAGTGATGTTATAAAATATATTAATAAACCATCATTGATAAAATCATGCATAATAATCATCAATTTATTAAAAATAAAGGAGAGGAAATAATATTTATCCATAAGAGCATAAATGGTTATAAGATGGAATTATATGATAAACCATGATAAATGACGTGATAAAGAATGGTAGAAATGGATAAAATAGGTATTAAAAAGTGGTAATAATAATGACAAACTAGCAGCCCAACATACCCCCAAATTGAATATATTGCATGTCTTCATGCAATCTATAACTGAATATATTGCATGTCCTCATGCAACCCAAAGACAAAACCCATGTGTTAACCAAGCAAAAAAAATTGTTCATCCCAACTCATGAAATGGATGGAACAAATGATTTTTTCCTCAAATAATGAATATTCAATTTTAGCAATCTTGATGAAGGCATAACAATTTTTACAGTTGAAGTTCAACTATATGTATATGAAGTTGTAAAAAAATGTGATATAAGTAACAACAAACTTGATTAACCATTTTCTCAAAAATCAGATCGTTTTGTTGCACGGATCATGAGATATAAACAAAATGGTTGTAGGTGATAGTGCATAATTTTTGAAATTTTATGAACTAATTTAACGTGAAATTATCTGGATTTGTGTATTTTAATGATACCTCTTTGTTATCTAGAAATCACAAGAATTCAGTTCATAGTTTTAAAGATATATGCAAATCAATTTCTGCACTGTATAAAAATGAAATTGTATGCCTTAAATGAGAAAGAAAGTAGAAAACATCCATCATATGTAGCAATTCCTCCCCTAAACTGAAGAATTAGCATGTCCTCTTGCAATACTAGAAAACAAATAGATGTGGTTGCTACAATTTGTTGAAATCTATGCTTGGTGTAAAACAACATGGAATAAGGGAGATGTTGAGAATGAATAAAAATATCAATGGATGATAAAGAATATTACTGGCATGGTCATAAGAAAGAAATGAAGGAAACCAACACTCCTCTAACTGAAAGACGATATGTCTCTGAAAAATTGGAAGTGGTAAAGATATGGAATGAATGATGACAAATAATGCTCAATGGATTTTCATGAAATTCTCCTAAATTCGTAATAAATCAGAAAATTATGCTATTTTACCTCAAGTGTTACCTCTGAAAAAAATGTGGAATGACATGTAGGGATTGACATTTATTGAAGCTGATGTAGGCTGAGCGGATACTAAAAGTGATGCAAAATGTGGAAGCCATGGAAGCACATCATGTCTGAAGAATTGTGCACGTTTGCGAGTTGCGCGAGCCTTTTCTATTAGTTGCAATAGTGTGGTCATGCTGTGAATAAATTCCCCCCCCCATACTTGTTGTTCTCCTGTAACCAAATCACGATTCTGCATGCAATTTGCTTGAGTCCACAGTGTTAATTTTGAAGAGCAACAGATAAGATGTATGCCAAAAGTTCAATCAGAAAAACTTCTGTAAAAATGTAGTATGAATATTGGGATTCGACCTACATGTAGGCATATTTAAAAGGCATCCGTGCCCCCCTAAAAGATGATAGGTCGCCCTCGACCGACAGATAGAAGAGAAGCATATTGCACAACAATTGTACAACATGGAAAGACATACATACTTATGATATGATCAACAAATTATCGCATTACTGAAATCAATGCATATTTTGAAATCGTGAGTAGATATGGAAATGTTTATGTAATGATTCGAAAATAAGGGAAAATGACAGCTGATGTGAAAAAAGTACTTATGCGGTCATTATCAACATAAACCATTATGATCGAAATAAATTTCATGCATAAGAGGTTTCGAACAAAGGGTTTAGGAGCATACTCTCATTTGATATTAGATAAAGATATAAGAAAAAGGGTTTATCATTAATATTGATTTGTGAGAAATATGACTCCAATACCATTAGCAGAGCTCTGTTGCCCATAGGTGTCTATAATCTTGACAAAGTTGCTTTCTCACCCTTGGAACCATTATCCTTTACTTATGCCTAGGGATGTGCTGTGTGATGTCATGATGGAGGCCACTGTGTTGGCTTGGGAACCAGATGAATCACAATGCCATTCATTAGGAAGAAGTGAAAGGTGGGCAAGCCGGCTCGTAATGAGACCTGCTGTTCCAAGGACTTTTTATTTTTCTGAGTTGTCCATTGGATCATATCCCTGGTGTGGTGGCCATAATGAGAATGCCACTTCACTGTTCCCTTATGATCATGGTAGGCTGACTCTTGATGAAACCCCCTATCCTCCATCTGCCATATCATAGAATTGTTAGTAATCATATAGAGATTCTTTTCTTCTTTTTCATGTAGCACTTCTCTATTTGTGTAGAGGATGACACAACACTCCTTAAGAGTAGGGATGGTAGAAGAAGTCTAAACATCTCAATAGAGAAAGTATGCCCTTATTCTTATTCAATAAATAAAAATCAAAGAAAGTTATGAAGATTTAAGGAATAACCAACATGATAAAGATAACCGATCATATTAATTTTAATGAAAATAAAGACAGCAAAGTGATATAGATGGTTATGTCCTTTCCTTTTCTTATCACTACAAAACAATTTCTTAAAAATTACAATTTCTCTTGATTTGCTGATTCCAGTAACCTTTAATTTTTGTGTCCTTACATAAATTGTATGTTTGCCTTTAAAAGAGTCATGAAGAATTCACAAAAATCCTTAAAATGTTGTTCTAAAACAAGAAAAATGCACTCAAAAAGTGTTGTTCCTTAGATGGAACAGCTGCTGTTCCTTAAGAGGAACAACAAAAATAATCTGCGAAAATGCTGTTCCTTTTGAAAGGAACAACAGAAACAATCAGACAAAGAATGCTGTTCCTTTTGAAAGGAACAACAAAAACAATCCGTGGAAATGCTGTTCCTTTGAAAAGGGACAGCAAAAACAGTCGGCAGAAAAAATGCTGTTCTTTTTGAAAGGAACAACAAAAACAAGCAGGAAAAATATTGTTCCTTTGGAAAGAAACAACAAAAATAGACAGCAAAAACTGCTGTTCCTTTGGAAAGGAACAACAAAAATAGGCGACAAAAACTGTTGTTCCTTTCCAAAGGAACAACAAAAAATAAGCGGCTAAAACCATTGTTCCTTTAGAAAGGAACATCAAAAACAAGTGGCAAAAACTGCTGTTCCTTCGGAAAGAAACAACAAAAACACGCGGCAAAGGTGCTGTTCCTTTTGAAAGGAACAATAGTTTCTATTCCTTTTGAAAGGAACAACAAAACTGCTGTTCCTTTCAAAAGGAACAACATTTCCGTTGTTCCTTTTGAAAGGAATAGCAAAAAGAAACACACAAACACGCTGTTTCTTAAGAGGAACAACTACTATTTCTTAAGAGGAACAACAAACAAATATAAGCACGCAAGATTGCTGTTCCTTAAGAGGGACGACTGCTGTTATTTAAGAGGAACAACAACTATTCCTTAAGAGGAACAACATGAAAAATAAAGGCACACAAAAAAGCGCTGTTCCCAACAGCAAATAAAATGCATGCAGAAATTGCTGTAAGGAACAACAAAGAAAAAAATAGAGGAAAGAACAAAACTAATGTACAATCTATTGTCAAGCAAATCCAATCAACTAGAAAGGAAAACTTATGTACGGGTTTCAAGAAAAAGTAATTTTTTACAGAATTGGTGCTGCCGAAGAATTGCCTTTTGCGATCGAAACTTGCATGGTGGGGTCCTTATTGTTCAATTGCCAATGGAGTGGAAACTATAATTTGAAGGGATCAACACCTGAAACACAAAAACATAAAAGAAATCAAAAAAGAAACAACACTTTATTAAGTTACAACAGCTATGATGTTATTTCCTAAGGGAATATAAATCTGTCAATGGAAAAAAATGATCTTTTTGAAAAATGTTTTGGAAGCAATGACATGAATCTTCAAATGGAAACCAATTCTTCATTTCTTCTGTTATGAATCTGTTAGGTAATGAACTGGATGAAATGCCCTTGTTTCACTAAAATTTCTTTCAAGAATCGCTCGTCCATAAATTGACCTTCTTTGTTTTGCTAAGACCTGCAAAAACGAGTGTCTACCTACAATAAAACATTAAATCATGGAGAAAGAGATGTGATCGAGCTCCCCTAATCCAATAATTATGCAAAAAAACTAACAAGTAGTTACTCTGTAAAACAAATCCACGGAGAAAATTAATTTATTACATGCGGGAGACCAATGGCCAATCATACTAACCAACAATGTTTCAATTATAAATTCTTTGTTTTTCGTCCGATTTGAATGATTCCAAAGCCAAATGAAAGTGAATTCAGAGATATGTCTCCAATAGGAACAAGTTTTAAAAATTCCATGTAATGGTATGTTAAATTTTCTTAGAACAACCTGCATAATAGAGTCATTTTCGATTTTCCAGCTCAGACCAATAGTTGATATTTCAAGCATAAATTATTCGTTTGATGACGGATTAAGCTGATTCAAATTGGAAATGAAATTATATTCATTTATTTATCTCCAATAGAAATAGGTTTTGAAGACAAGAAGGATTGATGGGTCAAATATGCTAGTGAATATCCGAGAAAACAGAGTTTCAAGAGTGCTGATTTATGATAAGAAGTCAGTATTTTGGTTATAAATTTCTCATACGATATCGAAATCGAGTGATTCAAATTGTGTTATAAACTAGATTCATAGAGGAAAATACCATAGAAATAGGTTTTAAAAATCCAAATTGAGTGATTCAAATTGGGTTGCAAATTAGACATCAAGGGCTACTTATGATAGAAACATGTTTTAAAAATATTCGCTTTTGGTCCCTCAAAACATGACTGTCCCAACTCTGTTTTCAGAAATTTCATCAAGCCCGCAAGCCAAAAAAATATGATATTCAAGCAATTTTTTCATATTGGTGATAAAAATGAATATAAGTGTTTGTAGAATTTTTATTTTCAATATAATGCATCTACATACATAAATAAATTAAAATATTTATCATCGATGTTGATTTCCACAACGTATTGCAACAAAAACAACTATTTTTACGAAAATAAAATACAAAAAATGTGTTTATTTTATTTCCTTATTTATTTTATTTTTTCACTAGCCTACTCTGATTTGGAAAATGAATATGATTACATATAAGAGTATTTCCAGTGTAACCATTTTCAAAATAAGGCTTCTATTATGTACATACCCAAATTTGAGAAATGCATGTTAATAAAAATTAGGGTATGAGAAGCCAACTTCCCTTGAAAAGATGGTGCCAAAAATTGTTGAAGCATGGAGTGATGCTGCAAACAAATGGAGTGAAACCAATATTAAATGTATCCCTTACTTTCTTGATTTCCCATAGCTGTCATATCATAAAGTTCCTGAGTGTTTAAAACGACTTGTTGATGCAGGCTAGAAGAAACCTCATTTTCTTTCATAACCTCTACAATTTTTGGATTTGAAACATTATGAATCTCAGTATAAGTTTTCTCCAATGGTGCATGTGAGATAGAATGGGTGGGAAGGGTAGGTAAATTTTGCAGTTCAACACTGTAAGCACGTTGTTCTGTTTTATTATGGTGAGGGTGTGGAATGAGTTGAGTAGGAAATTTTGTAGGGAATGAAGCATTTTGATGATGTAGTTGATTGGGTTGAATGGATGATTTTGATAGGAAAGTGAGATGTTGTGGAAGAGCTGGAAGATGTGTTTGTGCTACAAGATGAGGTAGAATAGTCATGCAATCATAAGATGAACCATGCCAAATTTGTAGACAAGATTGGTGGTGGTTATATTGAGATTGAAATGGCTGCCCTAACATATCAGTATTATGTTATGTATATTTTATTAGTTATTAGTTAGATATAGTTATATTAGGTTTTATTACGTGAAAGGGCATGATCAAAGATCATGCCTCTTCACCAAGGGACACCTTGAGGCTATATTTAAAGCCTCGGTGATTCCCCATTGTAATCACTTTTTTTCATCTTATCAATAATAATATATAATTATCAAGTTTACCAGAGTTTTCTACTCCATTGGTATCAGAGCCATCGCTCTTCTGGATCTGTGTGATCATCAGGTTAAAGAATTTCGAAGGAAATTTCAGAATTTTTTTTTAACCAAGTGCAGAATTGCACACAATTTCCCCTACGCTCACCAAACCATCCCACACTTTGCTCTTCGGACTCTCTTGCTGTAACTGATTCCGCTGTTCCAACGTGCACACACAGCCGCCTATCCCACCTGCACTCTTCTCTGCCGTCAAACCCATTGTCATCCCCCACCCCATCACCGCTGCCGCCTTTTTCTGAAGCCCGACCATTCCACGCACACTACCCACTCCCTTATCACCCCGCGTCCATTCCCTTATCACCGACGTCTTGCTGCCCTTCTTCCCGTCCTGCCCACCTCCGTTGCTCCCCGTGTCCAGTCGCACCAGCCGCTGTTACTTCCGACCTGTCATCGCTCAGCCTTCCTCCCCGGCCACCTCCACCACTGCTGCAGCTGTCTTCCGCAGTGAAATTTAAAAAAAAAAAACGTAAACCCGATCTGATAACATATAACTACAGTCACGAAATCGTAACCCGATCTGATAGCATACAACGTCTTCATTCGATAAGGGTATACGTTTTCATTATACACGATTGGTTAAACGGATGGTTGACTTATTATAGTCATAGTTAAAAAGATTATGATATATATAAATTATAAATTATATATTTTATATAATTTATAGTTATATAGTTATAAATTGAAAAAAAAAAAAAAACGGACGGGTACTTTTTTCAAACAAAAAAGGTTGAACTAATTTCTATATATACCTTATATATAAAATTTATACAAATAAAATAATAATAATTATTATTTATATAAATAAATAATAATTATTATTATTAAAAAAATTATTATTAATTTAATTAATTAATTAATTAAAAGAAGAAGAAGAAGAAGAAGAAGAAGAAGAAGAAGAAGGGAAAACTGGCAGAAAAATATTCTCCACCTCATACACGTTCAATGTCTTCATCGATGTCAATGGCCAAATTCTAGAAGAAATTGGTGGATCTCGAGAAACAGGTCAATAATAATTCCGAAGAATTCGGAAAAAGATTAGTCAATCTTGAAGGTACAGTTGCAGGACATTCCAACGACATCAAAAAGGTTCATGATACGACAAATCGAATAGAAAGACAAATGTGGCTAAATCATCACGAGGCCACAGAAAAGCAAAGTGAAGCAATGAACAATATGACAAAACTCTTCAATAAGCTGAATGATAAGATAGATAAGTTAAGTCAAACACAATCCCCAATATCTCCTAACTTGGAACAAAATCAACAAAACAATTCCACAGATTCAGGGAACTCAGAAGAGCATCAGGAAAAAACCGATTCCCCACATCATCAAGAAGATAGTAATGCAGATTTTCAAAATAAGCAACTCTGGAATGCATTTGCTAATCAATATATCCTTCTTGTTCCACCATTAGCATATCAGCGAAAAGCCAAAATCGAGCTACCCAAATTTGATGGTAATGAAAAAAATAGCGTTGCATGGCTTAATAAAGCGGAAGAATATTTTGAGATTTATGACATTACTAGTGATGACGAAAAAATTAAGCATGCTTCCATGAAAATGGAAGGAGAAGCATATAATTGGTATATGTGGTGAAAAAAGACGACGCTCACTATCAGCTGGAGGAAATTTAAGGATGCATTCTTCAAAAGGTTTCAAGGCATAAAAGAAGAAAAGTTTTTTTCAACCTTTATCGAATTACGCCAAAAAGGAGATGTGGATGAGTACACTCGAGAATGGGAGACCTTGGCAACACGAGTACCAGGATTGTCAGAATCTCGTCTAATCCAGTCTTACATCTCAGGAATTAAAATCCATATACAAGAAGAGCTCGGACTACATGAAATTACGTCCGTAGAAGTAGCAAGGAAAAAAGCAAAAGCTGTTGAAAAGAAATTTGAAAGATTATCAAAACCATAAAAAGTATATTCGAGACGACGGTTTCCTCAATCTACAAAAGAAGATAACATGAAATATGTTCCACCATGCCTTCGCGAAGGAGACAAAACTAACTTGGAAATACAAAGAATGAGGGAAGGAAAATGCAAACGTTGTGGCGAAAAATGGGACCCTAAGCATAGATGTGCTAATGGGAAAGAAAAAAATTTATATAATTGTGAAGCAACTAATGATTCTAACAATGATGATTCAAACATAGAAGGGATAGAAGATACCCTAGAATTATCCCCAGAAGTAGATGATGACAGCACTCCGCAAGTGTCATTATCAGCCATGACAGGTATATCACAACCTCAGACACTAAAATTAAGGGGACATATTAAGAAAAACAACGTAATGGTTCTCATAGACACAGGCAGCACGCAAAATTTTCTAGATTCAACCATGGCCAAAAGACCCAACCTCTTTACTTTTCCCATGCCTAATATGAAGGTAATGGTGGCCGATGGTAAGAAGATTGAACAGGTAGGAAAATGCCATAAAGTCAAATTGTAGATTAAAGACTTTAGTTTAGAATCTCCATTCTATGTTGTACCACTCAGAGGAGTAGATGTGGTCTTAGGAATTCAGTGGTTACAAACCTTGGGTACTTATTCGGCCAACCATCAGAAGCAGTTTATAAGCTTTTAAGTGGGAAGGGCAGAAGCACAAGTTATATGGATTCCAAGCCCCAGAAAATCAAATCGTATCATCATTCCAGATGATGAAGATGATCCGAAAGGGAGTGCCAGCCTATATAGTCGAATGTCATCATTTAGAAATGTTATCTACAAAAGTCAACCACGAAGAATCACAGGAGGTACAAGCACTAGTTCAGAAACATGGAAAAAGGTATTTCAAGATCTACCAATGAAAATTTCTCCTCATAGGGAAATCGAACATACAATAGAAGTCAAGGCAGGATCAGACCCTGTTAACATCAAGCCTTATCGCTACCCACATCACCATAAAACTGAAATTGAGAAGATAATCCAAGACCTTTTAAAATGTGGGGTCATTTCAAAAAGTAAGAGTCCGTATGCTGCCCCAGTTATATTGGTAAGAAAAAAAGATGGATCATTTCGGCTATGCATTGACTATAGAGGATTAAATAAGATAACAATTAAAAATAAGTTTCCAGTTCCCTTTATTGATGAAATGCTGGATGAACTCCATGGCGCAAAATACTTCTCTAAATTATATTTAAGGTCAGGTTATTACCAGATCCGAATTAGATTGGAAGATATACCAAAAACTGCATTTCAAACACATGAAGGTCATTATGAATTTAAAGTAATGCCCTTTGGGTTAGCAAATGCACCAGCTACGTTCCAAGCCACTATGAACGAATTATTTCGTCCATATCTTAGGAAATTTGTACTAGTATTTTTTGATGATATTTTGATTTATAGTAAAACCTGGAGGGAGCATTTGCAACACTTGGATAAAATTCTCACGTTACCAAAAGACCATCAATTTTATGCAAAAAAATCCAAATGCACCTTTGGAAAAGAAGAAGTTGAGTATCTGGGACACCTAATATCCCATGAAGGAGTAAAAGTGGATCCTTCTAAGATTAAGGCTATAAGGGAATGGAATAAACCAGTGAACATATCCAAGCTCAGAGGATTTTTAGGATTAACGGGATATTATCGAAGATTTATTAAAGATTATGCGCATAGAACTGCACCTCTTACAAACCTTTTAAAGAAAAATTCATTTCAGTGGAATGAGGAAGCAGGGAAATGTTTTGAAGATTTGAAGGAAGTAATGGCTAATGCACCAGTATTGGCAACTCCCGAATTTTCTAAACCATTTGTCATTGAATGTGATGCCTCTGGATTCGGTATTGGTGCAATATTAATGCAAGAGGGGCACCCTATTGCTTTTGAAAGCAGAAAACTAAATAAACCTGAGCGTCTCAAGTCCACATACAACAAGGAAATGCTCGCAATTATGCATGCATTGGCCAAATGGAGACAATATATGTTAGGGAGTAAATTTTCCATCCGAACAGATCATAACAGTCTTCAGTATCTCCTTCAGCAAAAAACACTCTCTGAAGAACAACAAAAATGGATCGAGAAGATTGCCGCTTTTGACATGGAGATATTACACAAGAAAGGGAAAGACAATGTAGTAGCGGATGCCCTGTCTAGAAAAGATGAGGAATCAGCATTACTTGCAGTTTCGATTGTTGTGCCTGAATGGCTTAATGAGATTAGAAGTGAGTACGCCAAAGATCCGGAAATGTTGGCTATAATCAATAATCTCCCAGGGAATTCAAAATTTGAATGGAAGAACGATATCTTATGGTACAAAGGGAGAATTTATCTAAACTCCAAATCTAAGTTTATATAAAAAATACTCAAGGAATCACATGATTCCATGTCATCTGGGCATGTAGGATATTTCAAAACCGACTACAATGCACGTCAGTCATTTTTCTGGAAGGGTATGAGTCACGATATTCAAAAATATGTTGCAGAATGTGACAAGTGTCAAAGAAATAAAAATGAAAACATTATGACACCTGGCTTACTTCATCCCTTAAATATTCCGGCTCAGAAATGGGAAGAAATATCGATGGATTTTATTGAAGGATTACCTGTATCGGATGGAAAAGATAAGATCTTCGTCGTAGTAGATAGACTCACTAAATATGCTCACTTTATCGCTATTAAAAAAACAGACTCTGCAACGCAAATTGCGGAGATATTCTGCAAACATATTTATAAACTACACGGCTTTCCGAAAGTTATTGTCAGTGACAGGGATGCCAAATTTAAAGGGAACTTTTGGAAGGAATTGTTCAACCATGTTGGAACCTACCTCAACATGAGCTCAGCTTATCACCCTCAAACAGATGGGAAAACAGAGGTTGTTAATAAGTGTTTGGAAGCTTACCTACGGTGTTATGCTACGGAGAAACAAAATAAGTGGGTCCAATGGTTGCATCTTTCCGAATGGTGGTATAATTCTACTTACCATACATCGACAAAAATGAATCCTTTCTAGGCTCTATATGGATATGAGCCTCTGAAGTGGAAATATTTTGCTTCGGTTCAAACAAAATTACCAGCAGTAACAAATCAACTAGAAGAAAACCAAAGGGTTGTCCAAATTCTAAAAGAAAATCTGAGTATTGCACAGAATCGTATGAAGCAACAAGCTGACCGTAATCGCACTGAGAGATCATTTGTGTAAGAGTTTCTATTTTCCCACCCCGGTTTTCAGTTTCACCTTATTTCTCCAAAATAGTTAAATGCCCTTTCCCATAACCATACATTCAACAACTGGATAATAAATTTTTGCTGAAAACACAAATTCTGGAAATTTTTCAGAATGCTGGAAAATGCAGAAATAAAAATCAGCAGTAACAAACAACCATTCAACACATCATAACACAGTAATTTTTGGTCAAGGTGACCCTGGAAAAAACCCCTACAACTCTTGGGGAAAACCAGTTTGAAAGCTCCTTCTTATTTCTGGAAAATGCTTTTTACAGTGAGAAATATTCAGCAAAAAATCAGAAAACAGACTTTTACAACTTATCTCATTTTCTGTGCTTAACTCCCACCTCGGAAAATGTGCAAACAACAAAACAGGAACAGTAATAAATGCTGTACATATTTTCTCGATTTTCGTGCCAAATAACAGCCTTAAATGCTGCTGTACGACCTGCCTAGAAAAGCGTGCAAGCTATCCAAAAATCTGCTGTACGATTTCTGCCTCGAAATGAATGCCAAAGGTACAGCCACTTGATGTACGTCCTCCCTCAAATCTTCTCCTCGAAATCTGTGCAAATCTGCTGTACGGCCCTCCTTCCTCAAAAATCGTGCCAAAAATCTGCCTTGCTGTGTGCTAAATCTGCTGAACTGTCTTGCTGAAATGCTGCCTTGGAATGCATGCCAAGTTGCTGCCTCCTTCTCCTCACTGCCCAGAAATCTCCCTTGCTCTCTTGCTCTTCTTCTCTCAATCTGCTCATGAAAGAATGAATGACCTTTTCCTCCTTTCCCTCCTTTAATCTAACCCTAAGTGACTTTTGGGGAATCCCTAAATCCAATGGCTGAAATAGATTGAGATCTAGGGTTGAGATTAAATGCTCATTTAAATCTCACTTTCTATTTTTTAATTCACCCCACTTTAATAAAGACCCACTTAGTCATTTATTTCCAAAGTCACTTTTTCCTTTCTAATTTTACATTGACTTTATTAAAGCCACTTTAAAATTAGACTTTAGTAACTTTATCACTTAAAGTCACTTTTAAAAATAGATTTGACTTTATAAAAATTATAAAGTCACTTTAGGAGAAAAATTAAATTCTTTTGGACACTTTTCCCTAGGCCAAAGATCAAAGCCTTAGGGAACCACCTGTCCTCCGGTACCAAATTTCAACAATTTGAAGTTGGAGACTGGGTGTTTGTCAAGCTTCAACCATACAAGAAGTTGTCCCTAAAACAAAAAGGAAAAAATAAATTAGCTCCAAAGTTTTATGGTCCATATCAAATTATTAAAAAGATCAGTCAAGTCGCTTATGGGTTGAGCCTTCCCGATACCAGTCGTGTTCACAATGTTTTCCATGTGTCCTACTTAAAAAAGGCACTGGGTAACCATCAGTTGCCCCAAACAACACTTCCCATTTTGGATGACGAAGGCAAGCTCGTTCTAGAGCCCGAAGGCATCCTATCTACCCGTGATAAGAAGTTGCGCTCTCATGTTATTACGGAATATTTAATCAAGTGGAAGGACTTGCCTGTTGAAGAAGCCTCTTGGGAGTCTGAAGCATTTCGCCAGCAACACCCATCATTATGTATGCTTTGAGGACAAAGCATCTTAAGAGAGGAGCAATGTTATGTATAATTTATTAGTTATTAGTTAGATATAGTTATATTAGGTTTTATTACGTGAAAGGGCATGATCAAAGATCATGCCTCTTCACCAAGGGACACCTTGAGGCCATATTTAAAGCCTCGGTGATTCCCCATTGTAATCATATTTTTTCATCTTATCAATAATAATATATAATTATCAAGTTTACCAGAGTTTTCCACTCCATATTCCATAATGGATTATGCAAGTAAGAGAATGGAGAGGAAGTGTTTTAAACCATACTTGTAGGCCACAATTTCCATGGTTTTGACCTTGTTGCGGCTTCCACATCTCTTTGATATGCTATTTCCAAATTAGATAAGGAAGAGTGAGTATCTATGGGATGATCCTTTCGGTAATGAGGGAAAAATAGTTCATTAAATTCTTGAATTTTCTGAACCTGCAAAACATTCAATTGTGAATTTAGAGAGCTAATAAAATCATATTTAAAATTTTCAAATAAAACATTGATTTTAGCTCTTATGTCTCTTGTTCTTGTAGTAAATTTGGAAAAGAAAGAAGAAACTTCTCTAGAATTCTTACCAGCCTTGAAAATCCTCTTGAATACTTATGCATAATTCACAAACATCATCATATGATAACTCTAAAAAACATCACCTTTTCCTATCGATTTAAGAGTTCTAAAAAGCATATTTGATTCCTTTAAGAAGGAGTGTTTTTCAAAATTCTTTCCAAATGCTTATGCTTTGATTTTTGAAGGTTATATTGAAATCGCTCTACATAGTCCTCCAAGATTTCATCTTCCCCTTGTATCATACTGAAAATATCTTCATTGGATTTGCAGTACTCTTGGTACTTCTTCAAGAATATGTTCTTCATGTCCTCCCATGTTTGGATGCAGTTTCCACCAAGGTTCAGGAACCATCGGAGAGCTGCTCCTTTTAGAGTAAGAGGAAACACTTTCAACCTTGGATCATTAGTACAATAATCATATTCTATACAAAGCATTTCAAACTCAAATAAGAATGTATCTAGATCTTCATTTGTCAAACCATGAAAATTTGGTAGAGATAATGCCTAGATCTTTGATAGGGAATTCAAAAGTTGCAATGTGAGCCATTTCTTACCATAATAGAAGATGTTCTTCATATGTTTCTTTAAAGATCCTCCTTCAAATGTTCCTGTCAATTGGTTAGTGAAATGGGTGGTGCTTACATCACCACTCGAGTGGAATTACAAGATTTTTTCAAAAATTCTACCTCTAAAATACAAACGTTCATTTCTACTTTAAATTCCTAGCAATTCTGCTGAAAAGCGGGCGGAGGAGCAAGCATTTTACTTGCTCATTACGCAGGTTCTTACCTTTCATTTTTAATACCCAATTCTTTCATAACAGACAAACATCAAACATACATCACACTTTGTGAAATAGCAACACTCTCCCCGGCAACGACGCCAAAATGTTAGGTGCTAAAAGGTGCCTTTTAAAACTCCTATTTATCCCACATTAATTATCAACCCGGGAAAGTCCTCTTATTTCAAGAGTGTACACAGTATGTGCACGCTATAATCCCAGAGAGTAATGTTTCTTAAAATGTAGTATAGATATTTTAAATACAAGAATAAACAGATGCTTGGAAATGAAATCTAACTACAATGACATGAACTTGAACACTCTGAAATCCAATCATTCACCCAGCAATCAGCAGTCAAGGATGCAGTAATGATAACTCTTTCCTTTAGCAACGGATGTAATTGAAATCAAATGAAAACAAGATAATCAATCTGAGAATGTAGGTAGCAATAACCAATGTCCTTTACAGTTGATGATCTTGCATTAAAGAATATAAATGGAAATGGAAATTGAACTAAATCACTAATGCTGCTAGTGAAAGTAAACTAGGCAAGCTCTCAAAAGCAAACCAAACTCTTTGCAGGTATGAAATAAACTGTAAACTAATTAACTGAAATGAACAACAAATCTATTTTACTGGAATTGAACAACAATAGAAATGAACAGCAAATTCTATCTAATGGAAATGAACAACAATTATGAAATGAACAACGAATTCTATGTAATGGAAATGAACAACAAAGCTATTTGATAGAGATGAACAACAAAATCTGGAATGAACAGCAAGGCTATTGAATAGAAATGAACAACATAACAATGTAAGTTGTAAATAATAGTAATCTTGTTATGGTGGAAAGGAATAGCAATGCGGTTCAATCACAACTTATTTAATAAAACGAATTCATAGAATATTGAAACAACAAGCTATAAAACAGGAAACTGTAAAGAAATGCGATTAAAAGAAATAAATGCTAAATCAAATCACTCACACGCTGTAAGAATCAGAAATATAATAGAAAGATGCAGTGAACTCCACCAGAGGCCGGGCCCTTAGCCGCTAGTGAGCACTGCTAAGTTACTTCAGAATAATCGAATGAGCAGCAACACAACTTATTTATTGATCATATGTAGCAGAGTTTACAAGCAATCGTACTTTGTTTTAATTAACAAGAGCCGATGAACAATTCTGAAAATTACAACAGGAAATCTCTCCCTAATGGCAATACATGCTCTTCTTTTATAATCAGAAAGAGGAGAAAGTAAATAGTAAATGTGATCCTTCATAACAAAATTGGATTGTTACCAACAACTTGATCAGCAAGAAAATATATTTCCATCAATCATTCAATAGGAACAAGTAGAATTTGGTATTGTAATTGACATCATTTGGAAAACGACCGCAACAATGAATATGGGAAAATCATCCTCAGAGAACCTTCTGTTTCTCTTAATACAGATCGAATTTGGGAAAACCGTTCTTTAATAAGTTAATTCGGTCCGTTATGGACAAAACCCATGTTTCATATTTTCCATATTCTTCTCCATTTGCCCAGAATATCCAATGCAAAACTGACATTTCTTATTCCAGCGAATTTCTGAGTTGGAATATTGAATGATGTGCTGGAGATCAAATCTGCAATCTGACAAATATCTTGGAGGCTAAAATGGTGAGTGATGTTACAAAATATATTAATAAACCATCATTGATAAAATCATGTATAATAATCATCAATTTATTAAAAATAAAGGAGATGAAATAATATTTATCCATAAGAGCATAAATGGTTATAAGATGGAATTATATGATAAACCATGATAAATGACGTGATAAAGAATGGTAGAAATGGATGAAATAGGTATTAAAAAGGGGTAATAATAATAACAAACTAGCGGCCCAACAGTACCCAAAATGGATATAAAAGACATCTTGATTCAGGGGGATAGCGAAGGAAAGAGAGGCAAATGGATAGCCAAAATACAGGAGTACGAACTAGATATACATCCCACCAAGCTAATAAAGGGACAAGGATTAGCCAAAATCCTTTCCGAATCAAATTGCCAGGATTTGGGGATAAATTTGTCTATTGTGGCCAATGAAGATCCTGAAAGAGCAGACGAGCAACGCAGAATAGAAACTGCTACACAAAAGACCCATATGAAATACCTTCTCAGTCCATGGTACAAAGAAATTGTAGAGTACATCTTGACTCTTAGATTTCCTCCAAGCTGAGACAAGATGAAGTACCGGACGTTGAGATTAAAATCTCAGAAGTTCATCATAGCAAATGGCCGTTTGTACTGGTGAGACCCATTAGGCATACTACTTTTATGTCTCACATAAATGAAATAGAAGAAGTGATGACGGAATTCCATGAGGGAATCTGTGGTGGCCACTACAGCTGGAGGGCCACGGCACACAAAATTCTGAAAGCAGGCTTTTTCTGGCCCAAAATTTTCGGAGATGTTCATGCTCGGGTAAGGGCCTGTGAAAAATGCCAAATTTTTTATGAAAGGCAGAAGTTCACACCTTTGCCTATGATCTCGGTGCACATAGAGGAACCTTTCCAACAGTGGGGAATCGATTTCATCGGCGGAATTCATCATGCCTCAAGCGGGCAACACAAGTGGATACTAACAGCCACCGATTACTTCACTAAATGGGTAGAGGCCGTGCCCGCAAGGAGTGCGACAAACACAATGGTGATCAAGTTTCTGGAAGATAACATCATCTCAAGGTTTGGCTGCCCTGCTAAGATTGTCACAGATAATGCTTAGACTTTTAATTCTGTCAAATTTATCAATTTTTTCCAACAACATAATACTGTATTAGGGCACTGTACTGCATATTATCCACAGGGGAATGGATTGGTAGAATCCTCAAACAAAACCTTGGTGAGGGCGCTGAAAAAGGCCATAAATGAAAACCAGAAGAACTGGGATTCTCAGCTCAAGTTCACGCTATGGGAAAACAAAATCACTAGTAAGAGGTCAACAGACAAATCCCCATATGAGTTGGTCTATGGTAGAGCAACGATTTTCCAGATACAATTGGCCTTACCTGTGGCTAGGTTCATGCAGGATTGTCAAGAGGAACCAAACGATCTTACTAGAAGGATGAATCAGTTAGTAGAGCTGGAGGAGACTGGAAGTCAAGTAAATCAGAGGTTGACTGAGTACCAAGAGAAAATGAAAGACCTGTTCAATCAGCATGCTAAAGGTAAAGAGATGTAGGTCAGAGATTTGGTGCTAAGATGGGATATAAGAAGGGTTGAAAAAGGAAAGCAAAGAAAGTTCGATCCTCTATGGTTCAGACCTTTCAAAATTGTTGAAGAAGGAGGAAACAACACCTTCAGACTGGAAAATTTGCAGGGTGATCTATTTGAAGCCCCTGTGAATGGAAATTCTTAAAACCCTTTTTCCAGCATTGATTCAGGCCGAAAGGTCTGTTGTATGATATTGTACATTATTTAGTTACTTTTATTATGATCATGATTGCTGTTTTGAATTGTCATGAAGGAAGAAGAGAAGGCATCAAGGAGACTGTGTTCGCAAGAAGAAGGTTAACATATGGTCTGCAGAGTTCTCGACGCATTCGAGGACAAACGAGTCGTCCCCAAGTGGAGCTAATGTTGTTATGACATCCCTCACCGAGCTGGGATGTTTATACTGCAAAGCAAATACAACAAGGACTGCATGGATTGTCAAATCCCCTTTTTAACCAATCGGAACCCTTGAAAAGGCTAAAAATCCACCTTTTATGCTTTAAAAGTGCTCGTTCTAACATAACATGCCTCTAAGTGCCTTTCGGCTTAAGCTCTTAGCCCCCATTTCTCATATGACCCCACTCTATGACCGACGGCTAAAAGTCCTTAAGCCCTCTTCGGCCATCGCACTTCGCTTCATCCAGAGTTCTCATTCCCAAACTCGTTTTCGCCGATGTGCGAAACCTCGATGCAATCCCGATCATTGATCTCCGCAAATCCAACAGTCATCACTCATCGCACTTCGCCCATCCATCGTACATCACACATCGTAGTAATCCATTTTCACTCTGCATTTCTTCGCCGATATTCCGATCCGCCGATATAATCTGAGTCGTTGATCGCAATCGATTCAACTATTATTGGGCCTCCCATAGCTCCATTTGTCGTCCCCTGCGATGGAATCCCGACCGTCGATCCTCTAGATCCAACGGTCAGCGCTGTCTCGCTGTTTCGTTGTCCTCCGCCTCATCCATTCATTTATGCGAAGCCGCGATATGATCTGGACTGTCAATCCTCCAGATCCAACGGTTAGCGCTGTCTCTCTATTTTGCTGTCCTCCGCCTCATTCGTTCATTTATACGAAGCTACAATTATAATCTGGATCGTCGATCCTCTAGATCCGACGGTCATCGCGCCTTCGCGCTGTCTCCATCCTCCCGTTCAAACCCCTTCTGCCTACCATTCCCCAATGATATTTCAACCATTGATCATCTTGATCCAATGACCAGTGCACCTTTGCCTTTCACCTCGCTCACTTTTCTCCAATTTACCTCCGCCGTTGATCAAGCCTGATCCAACTGTCCTCGCTCCATCGCTACTTTCCCAATCACTCATCCAATATTGCACTCCCCCGCTCTGATCTGGACCATTGATCTCCCTCATCCAATGGCCCACATCACTCTTGCCTTTGTAACCTTGCAACTGATCATCCTTCTACGCGACATCTTTGCTAACATCATCGCCGGTCCCACCCGACTGCGCAAGTATGTCCGTTGCGTTCATCTGCAGCTGTTGATCTGGATTGCCCAGATCAGATGACTCTCGTTCGTTTTCGCACCCAATTCGCAACAACTCCCCAACGCGCAACTTCGACGTGAAATGGGCGGTTTTGTGAGGACACGCGTCTCCCACCTTACTCTATCGCGTTCATTCCACTCCTTACCGCTTACCACCTTCCGCCTGCGCGGAAACCACTCTGGTTTTCCGAAAATCGCCTTTTCCATAAATTTGCACCAAATTAGATTTAAACTCTGCTTTTGCCATGGAAACACTTCCGCTGCATTCCCTGCCTCCGTGCTACTCCTCCGCCTTCACCCGAGCCTTCTGAAGCAGTCTACCCCTCATCGCAGGATTTCTTTAACTGGTTTGCTGTCTGTGCAGGTTTTCATGGCATTTTAAGTATGCGAGCCATCTCATAGCCAATCACAGGGGCTCAAGGCCGAGGTTGACGATCCTCCACGCCCAGGAAGCAGAGAAAAATATGCCTAGGGTCAATTCCACGTCCAAGTCAATGGATCATGACCATTGGCCATTCTATAAGACCCTCGAGCACAGAAGGCCAACTCACCCATTATTAGTAGTACCACATTCTCTAGCTCAGAAGGCCAGTCCTTCCCATGGCTAACGGTATTGCCTTCGCTAGCAGTAGTAGGGGCTCTGCCTCATCAAACAACAATGATCATTCATTATTGGGCCCGCGTGGCCTTTTACCTTATGTTCTTTTCACTTTGTCATTTCGGGTGAAATCTTTAGTTCACTCCTGCTGTTTTCACTTTCGGTTTAGTAAATTGTTTACATTTTCAGTTAGAAATGACTTTAGGCCTGCGTTGTAAGATGATGAGAGGCAGTTATACCTCATCATCATTTTTTGTTTTTGATTTAGACCTGAAACAACATGCAAGCATGCGGGGAAGATATTTTCCCAAAATATCTTGTCGCGCATAGGAATCAGAGGTTATAAAAACAGGAAGAAAACACTAATAAAAGGTTCCAGATTTTCTGAAAGACTCACTAGCTCAAAAACTTTGTATGTGTATTTTGTATGAATTCGATAGTTGATGTTGAAAATCCCGTTGGGATTCAGTAATAGAACATTTTGCTGGAATTGGGGATTCCACTTGAGATGATTTACAGTTTGTAACCCTTCTCCTTGTTCTTAATATAAATGTTCATTTTGTATCTCTCCATACTTCTGGTGTCTTATGTTCTGGAATGCGAGTGCTCCCATGTTTAAATGTGAATTTATCATAGCAGATACTCATATTTACTCATCTATAGCGTTTTAAATATAGCTCAGGCATAACACTATGTTCATTTCCATATCTCTTCCGTTGTTCTACTGATAATAACTATTCGGATTCTTATCCTATAATAAGCATAGTTATAGTTAATATCTTCTCTCATTTTCTGTCATAGTCTTCGCTCACTTATAACTTGACCACTGTATGTTCACTTCACAGTTGGCCCCCTTTTACAACATTATTGTAATATTCCAAATGGGAAAAAATAGGCACAGTAGGGAATATCTTGAGATATTCCACTATGGAATCACAGCAATATGGAATCACACCAATATCTCTAAAGCAGAGATAGACTTGTAGGGCATTTACTGGTTATATCACCTCTAAAGAGAGGGTCAAAACCAGAGGCTTCCTGGCCCATTCCAGACTCTGTCTATAGAAGATTGGTGAAACATAGAAAGTTTGGGAATGACACAATCCTATTAGATTTTGATGCCCTTAGGAACCTTATATATACATATCTAAATAATGTATCCAAAAGAGAAGCAAAAACCAAACAAGGAAGAAGCAGGAAATTCCACTCTCAGAAAAATCTGCAATAGGCTCAAGCAGGATGCTGTATAAGCAAGCCAGTGTTAGAATAACACAGAACAGGGCTAGGTTCCCTTATTTTAGGCTATTTGGGACCTCCAGGTAGATTTTTAGCAAAAAAAAAGGGTTTAGAGGACTTAAAAATATCTCCCACAATCAACACTAGCTGAAAATTAGCTAAAGGAGAGGGCTAAGTTAATAGAGAAACCCTCCTTCTGAAATTGCGCAGTTTCTGCCGAAAGTCACTGGAAATAAGCCATTAAACTCATATTACAGTATGAAAGAAAGAAATCAGATCCATAATGAAGTTCCTTTGTATAAGAATTGAATTTACATGAAGCAAGAGCAAGAATCCTTCAGAAATTATAGCAATAACACATGGGAAAGATGTAGAAAGACTTGACAGCGTTTTATATGAGGAGCTTCAGCTAATGTAGTTAAAAATCATATCTAAAACTGATATATTACTGAAACATCAGGTCCATAATATATTTTTGAACTACTTAGCCTTCTTAATAAGATCCCCTTGGGGTTTTATCCAAATATTGCATAACAAAGTGTAGATCTAGCTTTTAATACACTGAACTGCAGAAAAATTTAGAGATTTTTGAAGATGGCTTTCATTACATTATATATCAGATCTTAATATGAATATATCAGCAAACTACTTTACAAATCTTCAAAGTGAGAGGAAATCCTCAATCACCAGAAAGCAAGTACAATGAGAAATCTAAGCAGCAGTGAAACATGTACATGGAAATAACGCAGTTCCCTAAGGAGACAGCGCAATAGCTTAACTGAAATATTACAGAAGATAAAAATTAAAGATCTAAAAGTAAAATAAGAGTCAGATCCTCTTCCAGGTGGTCACAAGACACCCTCCCTGAGAGAAATCTCCTATAAACAACTAGATCTTGCAGATCTAGTTCCCCCACTTGCTGCAACTCACTAGCTACAAAACACTCAACAAGACCAGCACTGCTATAGAGATGAAGCTTGGCCAAAATGCCGAATAGTGGAGAGATGCATCACAATATCCTCCAAAGAGCTACTCCATGGAAGGAGAGAGGATTCCTAAATAGGAAATCCTCTTCCCTTAGGCTGAACAACCAAGAGACTAGAGTTGTTGTAGCAACTTCTAAAATTCTTCAACAACCTTTGCTTGCTGCCTCTCCTTCTTTTTATAACATGAGGGCTTGCCAAAAACCTGAAAAATATTCTTCAACATATCCTCTTTCACACTATAGATCCTCTTCTAGAATTACGTTGTGCTTGATGGATAATCTTCCCTCCAAACTGCGCTGTAGGTGGGGCCAAGATTGACCCATTCAAATGAATTTCCCCTTTTCACACTTAGGGGTGTTTAATATAATAGCCCAGATTTATCCCCTTTCACATTGGGCATGTATTTATTCTCAAATTAGGAGTTTATTAAACCTCCTTCCCATACTCTATTAATTATTAAAGCAAACTGAAAATAAAATGCAATATTCCCATGAGCTGCAAAAATTGGGAATATTGCAATCTCCCCCGTCAAAATGTTTCTTTCCCTCAAGGAACTCTTATTGTAGATGCAAACCATCTATTCCCTCCAAATTTCATGCACATAAGGAAGGCTTCCTCCATTTTCTGCAATAGGTTATGTATGTTTGGTTCCAAATTTGTCTTTTACCCATGCATGAGATGACTTCCAACTGTGAGGTTAGATGTCCTCTTCTTACCATGAAGCACAAGATGAAAAATTCACATGAGAGACATAAAGTAAGGTAGCTCCTCCCATAAAGGAAAATATTCATCATGCAGAACATTCCTCCATCCCATTTTTGTGAACTTGAATAAGCATTGCTATGCCTCCATTCTTAACCCTGTTGGCCTTGTTGGATCCAAACTCCATCATTTCAGTGTTATGAAAAGAAGAAGGAAAGGAGTAATATGGGTAAACAAAATATGTCAAACCATATTCTCCCAAAATAAACCACCAGAGAAAGGCCTTTTGCTGCCATCCTACATCTCCTCCATGTAATATGGACAAGCCATGCTTCCCAAAAGATGATGTGCATGCCTTTCTTTGCTGCACGTTATCTTTGATACATAAGGCATGAACCAAAAAACTATGAGTCATGGGGTGGTCACCATACTCATTCAAAAGCATCAAAGCAACAAGGGATATTTCTGCCCTCTTTCATCCTCATGTGCATCATGAAACCAAACCATGATAATGGACATGTGATATGTTACATCAGCCTAATACAAAGTACCATCATCAATGCACATCTTGAGATGATCATGCCAATTTTCTCACCATGCAAAACACATAGACATAGGAGATGTCATGTGGTGGTCATACCTTCTCAAGTGAAACAAAATTGTACATGCCCTCTCTTGCTACAACATAAAATTGAAATCCAAGGCATGATTCAGAAAATAATGAGCTATTGGGTAGCAAACATACTCACCCAAAAGCAGACATAGCAACAAGGACTTTGCAGCTTTCTTACTTCATCAACATGTGGGTCTTGGAGCAACAACACAATGATGAACATGTAAATTACCTCATAAACATAGTACAAGCAAGCTCCTCCTACCACATCATGTGGGAGTCATTCCTCCTCCCAAGCCAAAGTTCATGCATTAAATATATCTCCAACAGAAATGCATGTGGACATATGAGACATACTTCAAGCATAGGTGAATACATGGGCATAAGATTTAACTTGTGATGTCCAAATCTCCCTATAAAAACCACATCATCCATGCTTCTTCTTCATATGATCTACTAATGATGTACCAAGCATGAGATAAGAGAATGAGAATACTTTGGTAGAGATCATGCTTACCCCAAGGAAACCAGCACTGCCATGCCTCCTTATACATTTCACAACTACTCTTCAAGGCATAGATTAGAAAATAGGTGCCTTTGGAGAGTGATAGGAGTCTCCCAAGGGAAACCAGCGTAACCAAGCTTACTGGTCCATATATGTCTGCAAGTGATCATGTGACCCCTTGCACACCATCCTCATCCACTCACCCAAATATGGAAGTTGAGTGATGTGCTGCAAAATCATGGCATTCTCCATTTACAGAATACAATTTCCTTTAACCCATTGAAGAACTTTGCATCTCATGGAATATTGAAATGCATCTTTGTTGTGATCTCTTAGTGAGACCTCCTTCTCATGTATGGTCTTCCAAAACCAGTGAAGCTTTGGATTTGCAGCAATACCTCCAACATGCTCCAAGAATGATGAAGCCTCTTGTCACAGTCACTAAGTGACAACGTTGTAGATCTGCAAAGTGATGCATGCACTGTCTCAAGTGTCATTGCTGATCTCAAAATCATCCATTGAACATAGGATATTACTAATACCCTTTCTTAAGACCCTACATATCAACCCAAGAGATTGAATGCAACTCAACAATGGTGCATAGGGATAGCTTTCAGTCTCATCCTTGATTAGATCAAGGGTCCTCTGCGCTGTGACATGTCTTTGATTCAAATCAGCACTTTGATTTAACCCTTGGCTATGCATAGATCTTGGAATAATATGTGATAAAATATTATGAATACCTTGGATCAACTGATATGTGGGAACCTCTTGACAGAACACAAGAGTTCCTCCATCCGGATCAATGATGCCTCCAACTGCTAGTAAGAATGATGGCCTCCTTTCTTCAAGTATACCAGACTGGAATCTTTCTTCCCCTCCTCATGCATCTCTTGATTCATGCATGGGACCCCCATATGTTAAGAGCTCAAGACTACCTTGCAAAGATGCAAGTTCCTATTCTCTAGATGCAACCTCCTCAGTAGCAGGTAGTGAAAATGGAGATCTCTCGCCCAAAGTGACAAGATTGACATTCTCCTTTGTTTCCTTGGGAGATGTCTCTTTGTAGCTCATCTTCTTCCTCTCCTCCTCAAACTCCTTGATATTTTCTTCAATACTCTTCAATTTTTGAAAAAAAAGCAATGAGATCTCTTCTTCAGTCATTCTCCCTGCCTTGTGATGACAGGAAGTGTATAGTTCTTCCTCTTCATCTTGAAACCCTTTAGGAGTTTCTTTGCATCTCTTTTCTTCATTGCTACACCTCTCACCTTCTTCAAAGAAAGTGGGTATAGTGGATATATGAGGAGATCTAGGATTCTCTGATCTTCTATTCTGTTCATAGAAAGTGCTAGGGCTTCCTTCTTCTTCTTGAACTCTCATGCAACTCTTACTGCAACTTGCTTCTTCTCGAAACCCTCTAGGATTCTCGGTGCTTCTTCTTTCTCTCTTCTGATTTACCTCTTGAGAGAGGGCCTTCTTAGATCCGAATAATGATGAGAATGATCTCATCTGATCCATCAATCTAATCACTGCTTCTGATCTTTAATTCACTGGTAGCTTGATCTCACAGGCTTTGCTAGAGATCATGCTCTAATACCACTGTAATATTCCAAATGGGGAAAAATAGGCTTAGTAGGGAATACCTTGAGATATTACACTATGGAATCACACTAATAGATATAAACCAGAGATAGACTGGTAGGGAATTTACTAGTTATATCACCTCTAAAGAGAGGGTGAAAACCAGAGGCTTCCTGGCCCTTTCCAGACTCTGTCTATAGAATATTGGTGAAACAAAAAAAGTGTGGGAATGACACACTCCTCTTATATTTTTCTGCCCTTAGGAACCTTATATCTATAGATCTAAATAATGGATCCAAAAGAGAAGCAAAAACCAAACTAGGAAGAAGCGGGAAATTCCACTCTCAGGAAAATCTGCAATAGGCTCAAGGAGGACGCTGTATAAACAAGCCAGTGTTAGAATAACACATAATAGGGCTGGTTTCCCTTATTTTAGGCTATGTGGGACCTCCATGTAGATTTTCATTAAAAAAAATGGGTTTAGAGGGCTTAAACAGATCTCCCACAATCAACACTAGCTGAAAATAAGCTAAATGAGAGGGCTGAGTTAATAGAGAAACCCTCCTTCTAGAATTGCACAGTTTCTACTGGAAGTCATTGGAAATCAGCCATTAAAATCATATTATAGTATGACAGCAAGAAATCAGATCCATAATAAAGTTACTTTGTAGAATCATTGAATTTACATGAAGCAAGAGCAAGAATCCTTCAGAAATTATAGCAATAACACATGGAAAAGCTGCAGAAAGACTTGAAAACGTTTTATATGAGGAGCTTCAGCTGTTGTAGGTTAAAAATCAGATATAAAACTGATATATGACTAAAACATCAGATCCATACCAAATCTGGGAACTACTCAGCCTTCTTAATAAGATCCCCTTGGGGTTTTATCAAAATATTGCATAACAAAGTGTAGATCTAGCTTTTAATACACTGAATTGCAGAAAACTTCAGAGATTTCTAAATATGGATTTCATTAAATTATATATAAGATATAAATATGAATATATCAGCAAACTACTTTACAAATCTTCAAAGTGAGAGGCAAGCCTCAATCACCAGAAAGCAAGTACAATGAGAAATCTAAGCAGTAGTGAAACATGTACATGGAAATAACGTAGTTCCCTAAGGAGAAAATGCAGTAGCTTAATTAAAATGTTACAGCAGATAAAAATTACAGATATGAAAGTAAACTGAGAGTTATATCCTCTTCCGGGTGGTCACAAGACACCCTCCCTGAGAGAAATCTCCTCTAAACAACTAGATCTTGCAGATCTAGTTCCTCCACTTGCTGCAACTCACAAGCAGCAGCAAAACCCTCAATAGGACCAGCGCTGCTATAGAGATGAAGCTTGGCCATAATTCTAGATAGTGGAGAGATGCCTCACAATCTCCTCCAAAGAGATACTCCATGGAAGGAGAGAGGATTCGTAAACAGGAAATCCTCTTCCCTTAGGCTAAACAACCAAGAGACTAGAGTTGTTGCAGCAACTTCTAAAATTCTTCAACAACCTTTGCTTGTTGCCTCTCCTTATTTTTATAACGTGAGGGATTTCCAAAACACTAAACCATATTCTTCAACTTATCCTCTTTCACACTATAGATCCTCTTCTAGAATTACGTTGTTCTTGATGGATAAGCTTCCCTCCAAACTGCGTTGTAGGTGGGGCCAAGATTGACCCATTCAAATGAATTTCCCCTTTTCACACTTAGGGGTGTTTAATATAATAGCCTAGATTTATCCCCTTTCACATTGGGCGTGTATTTATTCTCAACTTAGGAGTTTATTAAACCTCCTTCCCATACTTTATTCATGAATAAAGCAAACTAAAAATAAAATGAAATATTCCCATGAGCTGCAAAAATTGGGAATATTACACCGAACTTGATCCTACTGACCATGATAAGCATGGTATTGGTGACCATGATGATAGAGGAATATCTATGAGATTGATCTTCTATAGCTCTTATTTCCCATGGTAATGTATTTATGAAATATGGTGAAACCGAATTCCCTAACTTGATGTATTGTTATTTTTTTCATAAGATTGTGTTGTCACATCTGCCTGCTGCTAGAAATCTAACCCTCAATGAAAGGTTGATGTGATGATGTAATGATGTAGTAGCTAACCATGATGAATATACATTTTATGTTATGATCTAACAGATCTATAGTCACATGACTCTAGTAAAGATAAGTTGATGACATGAATGAAGTGGATTCTCATTCAGAGGGAGAATCTCTCTCCTAGAAGATTCTTACTCATATTTCCAGTATATGTTTTATTGAACTATGATTTATGGGTATCTAACATTGTTGATCCACAACAAAGGTTTGAGCCTCTATCACACAAAAGAAGGCCCATAGGTGCGACTATGCATGTCAGTCACATATTTGAAGTTTTGTGCACAAAAATAGTATGTACTCTAATTCAAGGTATCTCTGACATGTCCTACCATTGTAAATTGATTTCTGAAATTTCTGAGTTAAAATTGTTGATCATAGAAAATAAAGGATCAAGCATGAAATTTGATGGGCACTTGGAATATGTCATTTCTGCATATGTGTTGCACATATCAGTAAGATATGTCAGTAGGACAAGTTCATATGTTTGAATCAAACTTGTGTTTGCAGGTGACCAAGACATTCATATGAATATGTCATTATGTTTGAATTTTGTGCTACATGTTTTGACTAATTGATAGAGATGATTTGTGTTTGGAACTTTGACATGATGTTTTAGAACTTTGAATTGATGATTGAGACATGTCATTGGATTATAGATCTCTCTATTTGTACTTGATCTGTTGATTGTTGATTTGCCTTGATGAAAGTGCTATGTGGGCATAGCGACCTTCAATTTCTTATGTGATTATTCAAATTTTTGGTTTTGTGTTTTCCTCCTTGTTCCTAGGACAATGGATGTTGTGATTCAGTATGAATATGGAACCTGCATGACTTAACCTTGATGTATGCACTTACAT
This sequence comes from Pinus albicaulis, assembly GCA_034641835.2. Lineage (NCBI taxonomy): Eukaryota > Viridiplantae > Streptophyta > Pinopsida > Pinales > Pinaceae > Pinus > Pinus albicaulis. The sequence goes on from CM076575.1 coordinate 1,246,912,287, forward strand.
CTAGTGACAGAAATGGCTTTTAAAGGAATATTAAATGACAAAATTGATGGCTTGATAGTAAATGAAGTCAAGACTTGATATGATCTCTTCCTTTCACTAGTTGAAATAATTTATACTATGATATCAATGCCTTTGATAATAATTTTGGTTTGGCTTCTAAACTATGATGACATGATTTTGTTAACACAACATTGATTTATGTAAGGTTGAGTATGTTGGCTTGGTAAGGAATTATGCTTGTAGAGAGTGTTGCATGATGCAAGCTCCCCGATTCAGATTTTTCCATATTTGATAGTTATGTGACAAAGTCAGGATGATGAATTCCAAGGTATGGCCTTGATTTTGGTTATGTCTTTGTTTTTACGTACTGATAGTCTACCCTTGACAGGTGATGAGCCTATGACAATATAAGTAAGAGGGATATGGTTTCTAAAGCTCGAAATAATGTATCATGTCATGATGAATCAATTTATGGAATTTGGGAAAGAAATCCTATATTAAAAATATGTTGATAAAATGTCTTTGTGTAATGGAAATGTAAATCCTTCAAAACTTTAATTTAAATTTCAAATGTTGTTGAACTTGAAATGGAATCCGACAATTGATTGAAGCATTGATGTTCCATTTTGAACATCCATCTGTATATGATGTGTATAGAACATGATTAAATTCATGATTGCGCTGCTTCATTCATAATTTCCACCAAACATATTCTTGAAATATCTTCATGAAACCTTATACTTTAAAGGTTGAGATATTTCTCCCATAATATGTAGTTGCATGAATGAAGTGATGATGTTTTGGATTAGTATAAATTAGCACATTTTGATGTTGCCTTAATATGATATATTCCATGGTATCTTGGATGAGAGGTCCATAGCACGACCGAGGTCAGGCATAATGTTGCTAGCGTGGCTAGCTCCGAGGCAGTATGTAGAAGCTCCTTATAGAGTTGTATAAGCATGATATAGATAACACACACACACACACACATATAATATGGGACCAAGATTTATCCATTCATTGAGACAATGTAGTTGTTTGATAAGAGATTAGGCTTGTGATTGACACCTCCTTGAGAGGGAGGATGATTATGGTATCCATTTGTGATTGATACCTCCATGAGAGGGGGGATTATTATGGTATCTTGTTGTGATTTACATGATTATGTATGTTTTAACATAACATTTGACTTTATGTGTTGTGTGAACATGAATAAATTTATATTGAGACAAGCATATACCATATTGGAGTATGATGAGAGTAGCATTGATCGAGGAAACTAAGCCAAATTTTCCTCCTGACTGAGCTCCCAAGATGAGGAACTGAGATAGAGGGCTCCCGGGGTTGAGGGAACTCTAGAAAATAGGGCATGACCCCTATCTTTTACCAATATGGCTAGAGATGTTTCTCCCCCATCTTCATAGGGTTGAAGAATGTTTCTCCCATGTCTGGTATTTGAAGAGTATATCCCAATTGGAATCATACCCATGAGAAGGATTTGTTAGGAATACTACCCATTTGGACAACTATTTGAGAGTGTACTTGTTGGTGAGGTAAATCCCCTCTGTGGATAGAGGCGATCCCACTAGCCCTAGAGTGGGTCTAGCCACAAACAAGACATGCTATGACATCAATTCCTAGTTAATGAATGGACGGAGACTCGATATATAGCTTACCGTATATCCTGCGTTGTTGTTGTCATCGAAAGAGTGGCTGCCTCTTGCTCCTGGTTTGAAAGATGACAATCTGGTCATTCTCACTCTCAGATACCTGCACATACACACGAAACAAAGACGATATAAAACATACTATTTCACATCCATAGCTATTAGTCAGTTGAAGAAGACAAAATCAATTGCATCAATAAACACAACACAATGATGGAACCAATACCATAGTCGAGTATATTAATGAAAGGAAGGAAGACTACAACCAAGCTTCGACGTTGTGGTCTCCTCCAACAGGGTTCCAGTGGAGCGCATCTCACAAAATCTCGTCGGGAATTCATACATGGCTCTCTCTATGGAATTATCCTTGGTTCTACCTTCTCAAATAGCGATTACTTAGCTATAGTATCTCTTCTCCAAGTTCAGCTTCTTGGCTATATGTTCAGCTAGCTTTCATAAAGGGAGAAGGCCTGTTTATATAGAGGGAGAGGGAGAGGTTAAGATCCCTATAATCTTGGAAGGGAGACCTATCTTCAAGGAGTGTTCCATGGGAAGAGGAAACCACTGCCTAAAGAGGGAGATCTGTGGCTCATCAAATTAACCACTTCCTGTGACTCATCCCTCAGATGGTCAAAGGAAACTTCCACCTCTAATTTTTTTAAAAACATTCCCAAAAAGGCTGGCATGGGCACAACAAAGAGACAGAGTGCCATATGGCGCGGGCTCTAGTGTACATCCTCCACACTGGCGCGAGGGGTGAAATGGCTACCCACACCAAGGCCAAAACATAGGTTTTTGTGGGCTTTCTAAGGAAATGTTCAATAGGAGAAATGATTTCCTTTTGTAGAAGGATGCAAAGAAAGTGTTTGCAGAGTATGACACTGCTCACTAGTCACGGGAAAGACCCTCTAATATGCAGGGCGAGGGATTGCAGGGACGGTGACAAAACGTTGTGTAACAAATTCCCCCTAAAGCATGAGTTCCAAGAGAGAGGGAGGGATGAAATGCTTTATGAGAATGTGTTCAACCCAAACACTGCTGTCAGAAAACCTGCAAGTACGAATACAACTGATACATCTAATACATGACATGTGGCATGGGCGTAGCCATCCATAATAGAGTACATAAATAGTGAGATTTGAGGTATGGACACAACCATCTAGCAGTAGAGATCAACAAATAGACTCAGGTATGGTCACAGCCATCCAATCAGAAGACTCATATAATAAGTCATAGTAATCCAAAAAGAACCCACAGCCTATATTTCATCAGACAAAACCCAGGGTCTTGCACTCCATCTCGACCTGAACAAAGTACAAATTTGAGCATGCAAATATGTGAGCTGAAGTCAAACATGCAAGAAAATTGTTTGATTACGAGCCAATGATGAAAGTTGTTAATAGACGCGAGAGAAACCATCAATAATGACAATGGCTCTCAAGGTAAAAAAAGGTACAATCCACGGAATGTGAATAATGATCTGATGTCGAACACCCACAGAGTCATTCGATCGAAAGCCAATGATGTGGACCTTGCGTCAAATGTGAAGAACCTACCATTGAGGCATGCAGGCTCCAAGGTACCTGAAGGGAGTCCCTAGATCAAATTTTTGGATAATGAGTTGGAGTCGACAGGAAGTGATCTTGATCGAAGGTGGGCCATAATTTTTCCCACATCATCGACATGAGAGAGAGGAACATGATTTTTTTGAATCAAGACCAACAGAGAATCAGAGGGAGGTTGAAAACTTCAGAGGCAAACTTCTCTTGAACATATCAGCGACACAACAATGGATTTGGCATTATTTGACATCAAGGGATCTGAGGTCATGATGACGTGGTAAAGGGCAGATGAGCGGTCAAAAGAGATTACCCAAACCCATGGAGGAAAAAAAATAACGAGATGAGATGTCCCCAACCTGACACGAATGCAGACAAGTGCCATGTTCAGAGTGACATACTGCCAACACAACTATAATCTAGTTCCATTTTCCCCCATCATTTCTAGCGAGTACCCCAATTATTTTTGAAAACAAGCTTGAAGGGGATAGCATATGCTTGTGATGTAAGTTTGTCCTTCAGACAAATCCAACCTAGTACATTTTACGAGCCCTGGGAAGGAGGAACTCGAATAACGTCATGGTGATGATTTCCGATGTCATCAGGGTTTAACAAGTCTAACAAAGGAAGAACTCGACATCTTTTCATGTTTAGAGAGTTTGAAAAGAAGCAGAAAAGAAAACTCTAGTATGGCCCTTTTCGTAAGTAGTCTCATAGATCCGAAAAAGTAGAAAATTGTGTCTGAGAGAACCTCTTATTCACGATCAGATAAGGTATTCCTTTTTCATAAATAATCTATCCCATCCCGAAAAAGGGGTAAACGTATACTGGGTAGATATCGTTTCGCAGCCAATTTTACGACTTCAAAATGATAAGTGACTTGACAATCTTTTTAGTTTTAGAGAGTCAGAAAAGAGCTGAAAGGTGACTCCACCTAGAGGAACGAGTGGTATCAAGAGTAGCTACTGGTTCTGGTAATGGCAGAACTTCTCAGAACAAGTAAAGGTCAAGAGTCTAGGTAACAAGACCACTCATTGTAGATGTTCCTTAGGAAAGGGTAAAACAACCAAGTGAAGGCATATGATTGGCCAAGCAAATAGTGACGGTGGAATGAGAAAACCAAGGTTCATATTGGAAAATAGGCTGATAAAATGGAAATCACGAGAGGTAAAATGGCAATGATCTCATTTTTACACAAGCTTGAAATCAAGAAACTCTGCTTGAAGTTGGTTTCATTTTTACACAAGCTTGAAACAAAGATAAACTATGCTTGAAACTGGTTTCATTTTTACACAAGCTTGAAACAGAAACAAACTATGCTTGAAAAAGTAAGCATGCCTTTAGCATGGTGACTCAATTCGAGGTACATGCCCCATAAGCTTCAGTCCATATGAAATGCATATGGAGTGAAGGTTCAAATTACAATATCAAGAGAGAGACTCGACTAGGATTTTACGAGATCTTATCAAAGACTCGAATTGAATGAGAACGTGTTTCATTGTTTTAACTAGGTTGACATATTAAAAGAACTATCCTCAAGACCTGATTCATTTTTTAATGAGGTTGACATAGAAGACGAACTATCCTCGGGAGAGCTTGTTTCATTTTTTAAGGAGCTTGACACAAGAAAAATGAAATCTGCTCTAATGACCTTTCATTATGATGAATAAGAGGTCATCGATTCCAAGAGGTTCGCCTCTGGTGGGAGAACAACATCTTGAAAATCAGGACCCAATGCCCCCAGCACATGATGCACAATGGCACCATTACTAATGGTGGGCACAGGACAAGTAGCCACATAATTAACCTGTGGCAGGGAAGATACAACCGACAGATAAAGACCCGGAAGGGATGATGGTGGACCAAATGTCATGTCGGGACCAATGAATGAAAGTTGATCAATGGTCACGATCCAACCTTTGTGTGGAAAATAGATCACACGAAATAGGGAAGAGACAACTGCCCCAATGACATAAGTATAGTCGTGCCCCAAGAGAAAATTGAAATCTAAGGGGCCGGGAAAAACCATCACATCGATATGGATGGTTTTCCTTCCCAAAGTAACATGCAACTTTGGAAGGATCCCTAATGGTTGACTGGTTCCTCTATTAAATGCCAATAGATTCTGGTTAACAGGCATAAGCGGTGGAGAACCAAAATATTGCCAAGTAGTGGAAGACAGAATACTAACAGACGTGCCTTCATCTATAATAGTGCTGGGTACAAGCAGATCAAAGGTTTGTACCGTTATCTCGAAATGCACATAAGACGGAAGGTGGTATTTGGAAAATCGACTCCAATCAAAGGAAGTGACCAAGCTACTTAGAGGGGATACCATCGAAACTAGATGGTTTTCCCCTGGTGTTACCGGAGAAAGAGGAGTACTCTCCCGAACTTCCTTCACGGGAGTAGGAGGAACAACTTCTTGAACTACAGGGACGTATGAATCTTTCTCCAAGTTCGAAGAATCTGAAGAAACAAGAAGAACATGAGGGGGAAAAGATCCACTCTCAATGGAAAAGACTTGATGAACCACAGATGGGGTCAGATCAACTGATTCCTCGATTAATGGTTGGTCGGGAATAGATTCCTGAATTTGAATTTTCGAGGGAGTGATATCGAGCAAGGATGACGCTTGATTGATCGTGGAATCAACTAGCGGAGGACTTGCAGAAAGCTTCTGATAACTAGCCAGAAGGCAGGGTTCAGAAATAGTGGAGTTGTCCAACACTCTCTTGGCTTCATCCATGTACGGACAAAGGTGAATGGGGTGATGCCCTTCACACAACTTACAAGGATTGGTAATCTTACCCTATTTTTTACGAGTCTTACCAGAGCTAGTCAAATATGTGTTATAAATATGACTTCTAGAAGCCAAGAGAAATGGAAGACGACCGTCAGACCATGCATCAAGTACATTGGAAATGCTAGGGAAGTCTCAAAGCAGATGGTTACCTTTGCAGAGTATGCAAGGGAATTTAAATTTCTGTGGAAGTTTGGATGGTTTCACAAGGGAAGGGTTCTTAAGTGCAGTAGCTGCAGTATTAGCCTCTCGCTTATCTGACTTCTTCTTCTTCTTCTTAGCCACTTGGTTATCGGAATCCAGACTTTCACCAGTGATGGCAGTGTGGGTGCAGGTGTTAAGGAGAGATGTTCAAAAAATTTCACAATGTTCTCTAACTCAGGAGGAATCTGATCCTGATCTCCCTTTTCACTTTCGGTCATCAAAAGTTATGAAATTTGTTTTATAAATATTTATAAAATGCACATTAATTGAAGGTTTATAGAACTGTGGAATAATATGATACTTGAATTTTAAGCATGGTTTAAAACCCTTCTTGAAATGTATTTTCCGAATTCCAAACACTTTAATAAAGTTCCTTTTTAAACCATATTCCAAGCCTCGGCCATATTATAAAGCACTTAAACCACCCCTTTGAAAACCTTTCAGAAATATAATAAACCTACTTTAATCAAAGTTCAAAAACCCCTCAGGAATGTAATAACTTGACTTGCAAAATAGTGTTTTAAACCCTTGTTGGAGTGAATATCTCAAACCCTGGAAATATAATAATAAACAGTGCTTTAAAAAATGTTAAAACCTTTCGGCCCCACATATAATCGGACTTCAAATATTAACAAAGTTGATTGCGTAAAACTTCGGATCCATACCTTGGATTAAAACCGTTCACATCTTTCAGCGTGATTATCGTCAGATCTCCATCGATCCTGATCGGATGGTATTCGCATTTATTTGACCCCAAATCTTTAACAACCAAATGCAACACGAAATTTCCAATTTTGTTGGTGTGACGTGTCAAGTTTTAATTTGATCGTGTTGATTTGCATAAAAACCACTCCTGGCCCAAAGGCTGTGCGAAACTAGTGGTATGGTTTCCCAAAACCACTAACCTTCAACTTTGGGTTAAATCGCGTTTAAAAATGATTTTTTTTTTGTTCCTTCCAACATTATTCCTTCCCAACGCTGATCCTTCCCAACTGCGGAATCCATGAGGATTTCTGCTGTACCTTCTCGATTTTCCCCAAAATTTTATACACATAGCTTAAATACATTTAATTCATACACAAAAAGTATGAAATTAAATGGGTTTTCGAGAACTAAACCTCTCTTTTACATAGAGACTAATGTAAACTCAATTTGCGCTCAATGCCTACATAGAAGACATATATATCAATGAAATTTCGAAGGTGAAGCCCTCCGAGGATTGCCAAGTATAACAATAGTTTAAAAAAATACTGTAATTTTATTAAACAAAGGCGAAACCCTCACAAGCAATTCTTCTACAGCCAATTTCGAAAATCTTCTTTGCTGAGGTTACACTTATAGGTTTTTTTTACATAACAATCGACCTCCTCTTAAGGATCAAATTCTCAAATCTAGAAAAAATCCTAATTACACAATATCTTCCTAAATTCTATCAACTGAAGCTAAATATGATGAAAAAATTCTAAAGCTATTCAATCCTCCTAAATACTAGTTAAACCCTATCTAATAAATCTGAAAATTGACAGCTAAAGGTACCAACACCTTTGCTTGGAACATTTTTTTGGATTTTTGGAATAATTAATGAAGTCTTTTGTCTCTAAGCCTCATGCTACTGCATCAACCAGGCAAAGTAGAAGAGGAGGATGAAGAAATAGGTGAAGAAGGGGAGAGGTAAACCTTAGAAGAAACATGATGTTGTTCTGGTGGAGGAGATGGTTGTATGGTGGACGGAACACTCGGGACCACCGAGGTTGAAAATAACCATACAGGCAAACCCAATAGTTAACCCAGGGAGGGAAAAAGTTTCCATATAAGGAGCACCAAAATTCCCAAAAGTAAGAAAAGGACCAGGATTCCCTTCGGAAGGAATTCCTGGGTTAGTGAACTCCGGAAATGTTGCCATCAGAAAAAACTTTAAAACAACACCCTAAGGAAACTAACTTTAACCAGGAATATTTCGTGGGTAGTTAATTTTTAAGACATTGAAACAAAACTCTATCGTTTCATATTTTAAGAATCGAGAAATAGCAAAATATGACTCTATCACTTTCAGGGTGAAATGAGTATGAAAGGACAAGTGCTCGATGATCTTTTCAAATTTATGGAGTCAGTAAATATCAAATATGACTGCTCAGGTAGTCTAGGTAAAAGGGTGTACCAGGTTCCCGTGAACTGCCATATACACCTTGGTTATCAAATGAAAGAAGAATCAACCAAGGACTTGACGTATGTGCAGGTAGCCTCCCCAAATGCTGTGTTCGGTGTATCATGGTTACAAGGTGGAAAACTCAGCTTCCTGCAGATAAAAGGATTTCAACCTAGAGGGGTCTCCCTTTATATACTTGATGGTATGGGGAGCACAAGTCTATACTAGTGTTGTCTAAAGCCAGATGGTGAGAAACAACTGCTAGGTTTAAAGATGCCAGAACACATCTCTAACTTAGACCACTAAATGTTTCATTAAGTTTCAATGTTGCCTTAGGTTAATTGAATAAATTTTAAGTTGATCTTGTATTTATGTTTCAATTCCAAGGTCCTACCGAATGTTGGATTTCACAAATCCTTGAATGCAAGCTACATTCCATGAAATACCATTTTGTTCGATGAAAATCTATCTACAATAAAGTTAGGAGTTTTCAAGCGATAGAAAATAATGAGAACACACAGGAGCATCCACTACAGAATCTAATGCAAACTAATGAGAACAAGAAATCTTTCCTAGAATGCCCAATGCTAGTTATGCAAAATATTTTCCAATTCCACAATGCAAACAAGAATGCAAGCAATATATATATATATATATATATATAGATATATATATATATATATATATATATATATATATATATATATATATATATATATATATATATATATATATATATATATATATATATATATATATATATATATATATATATATATATATTGATTTTTCAATGTAATAAAGCAAAAAATGCACTAAATGACATGAAAAATGAATCTCCACACTATTTTGAGAATGTGAATGTGAGAGTCGAAGTGAAACAATCCAATAAACTCAAAATAAAACAAAACAAAAACCCAAACCAATGTCACAATCTGTCAAATCAAAGAAAGATGTCGAAACAGACCCATACAAGCAATGTGAGCTATGCTTGGATTGATAAGAAGCAAAACTGAATGAAAGAGGCAAGACTCACTCAAGACTCATTCCACCAAATGCAATCACTCAAAACGGATCCAGGGAGCTGAATGCAATCAAGAAAATAACGAAGGTGACCACGAAACAAAAGACCCAAACTCCTATAGGAGGCTCAACATACCAAAGCACTAGAAAAACCTAAGGCCATGATGTTGAAAGAAATGGAAAAACAACCGAAGGAAGGAGGCTGTTCACAGTCACAAACAATCCCAAAGCACTCAAAACAAGTCAAGAAAAAACCTAGAGACACAAGCACTGACCAAAACTCCAAAACAGGGAAAACCCTAGCACCTACAGGAAATGGCGCGAATGTCTGGTTGTAATCAGTGCCAGATAGGGGATGGCGTGGGTGTTGAACTGGTAACCAGTGCCAGTGGGCACGATTGTCAGACTGGAAACCACACCAATCAAGCCAAACCAAGTCGATTATGATCAAGGTGTTCTACCACATGACTATTCAGGATCAATAATGGGAAGATCAATAGGCAATAGGATGGGTTGAGATAACCCTACGTAGTTGCGATTTTAGATTTAATTCCTTGATGTGATACCAAGGTCAAGATGGGATCCCCTGCATGGATGGATATCCTATTTATAGTTATGGGGTTGTAGAGGTATATCTCCCCCATGAGATTCTAGGTCGAGATATGCTCCCCAATGCGATTATAGGTCGAGATGTGCTCCTTGATGATATGCTCTCTGACGATGATATTCCAAGTAGTGGCCCACTGGCAGAGATTCTGAATGATAAGATGATGGATGAAGAGTGGTAGCCTAAGCTCCCCTCTAGTGACGATTTTTTCTTCTTCTAGATTCGAGAATATTCATCACATGAACATCAAAATTCAAGAGATAAGTTGGAATAAGGATGAGAAGTACATTGCTGATTTGTAGTAGGTTCACAACATGAAGACTACATGACAAAGATGATCAATGATGATACATGATGATGCATGAAGATACCAGAATGGCATATCGATTGCTAAACATATATTGGTAGGTGGAATTTTCCTTGGTTGAGAGGGAGTGTTGAAATTATGAAACTGTGTTCGAATTCCACTTTGGAAAGCTCATATGGTCAAGATCATAATTTCATTAGATCCGTATTTTAGATAGGACCCAAATCGACCTATAGATCACCCCAATCAGTTAAGTGAAAGTTAAATTATGAATTATTTTATTTATTAAATTGTAATGAAATGGGTCAGCCTAAGCACATGTGGAATAAGTCAAGTTAGCCTCAACTCAGAGAGGACCCTCATGAAAGTTATAAATAGAAGTGACCTCAAGCTCATTCTCAAACTTTTTTCCTCGAGAACTTTTCTTCTTGCACTCTTTGTCTTGGTTCATCTATTCTATTTTTTCTCACATAGGTTCGATGGAAGAAGTTCACACAGGGGTTGGAATCACAGGAGAGGGGATCGTCATGATCTATGGCTTCTAGGCCATATCCGTAGACATAGAACTAGTGAAATCGAGCCAGAGCCACGGTCACAACATGGCAAGGTAATGACTAGGGTGCCATAGTCGCAAGAAGAGTGTGGCAAGGTAGCAGTTAGGGTTTTGATGACAGATCTAGGTGATCTAGGCCAGAGCTGCAGAAAAAAAGTGTCCTCCCAATAGTCAAGGAGCTATAGCCATGGGCACAACATCTTGTGGGTGTGGCTAAGGTTTTTTGAGCAGATATGGACTTGATCAACCTCTAGTGCTCATGTATATGCTTGCAATTAGTTTTGACAATGTCATGGATTTATATCTAGGATTGGAAAATTGTTTTTCAGTGAGTTTCAATGATCATTGGTATCCAAGGTTTCTTACTCTTGTGGATCTGTAGATCTATAAAAAATTTCTATATATTTACGCTGCAAATATGTATCTACAATTTTCACTTAGTATCAACAATGTTCATCAATATGCTACAACTAGTGTTAGTGCATTTTAGTTCTCAAAAATCCAGTTCCTTCAACAAAATTATGTTTAAGGTCATAGTGTGCATGTGCTATTTGTTTTACTACATTATGAAGATATGGATCTATGTATCTATGGATCATTTTACTCTTGTTTGCTGAATTATTTGATGACGATCTAAGAAGAATAATTTGCAATTTTTTTCCCCACAGTGGGGTTTTCCTTGGTCTCAGACCAATCCTAGTGTCTATATGTGTGCATGATTTTCTTCCTATTTTTCTTTATGCTCCACTGCATAGATGAGGATATTAATATTCTTTCTACGTAGTTTCATATGCTGATGGTTAATAGTGTAAATATTAATAATGAAATAATTATATGGGGTGAACTTAATATGCTAATGTACAAATGCAACTATAAAAGCAAATATCAATGTATCCCTATGAAAAATTAACAAAAAGTGCCATATTGGCATGGAACATGGCATGATGAAAACATGTCACTTTATCGTTGTCATCCATGTCATCATCTTAGGCCGATCACTAATAGCCATGTGTCATTATGGCCACATAGATCTGCCACCTCAATGTCCTTGTCGAGGAAGCCACATGCCACTACCACATCATCACCTTACTGCCAATCATGAGCCACCATGTGTCACTAAATGAATGGGCTTCCACATGTCACTAAAAGAATGGGCCATCATGGACAATTCCAAGTGTTGATTGACTGCATTAACACTTGGGTAAGCTGACATCAAAGCCATTATCCACAAATTATTTAATGGCCAAATCAATCATAATATGCATGATATTTAACATAGTTAAATACCACACAAGTTCATGCCATATTTGCTATAGATTTCCCAAAAAAATTATATTTTATCTGAAGATGTGTGATGTTTAACAAATTTGGTGTTTTTGTCCTCATTGTGGTTGTCAACTTCAAATGATCATAACATCACATCCAAAAGGATTTTTTCCAAGTGTGATATACCATTGGAAAGGTCTCAAAGAGAATGATTCAACTATATGACTCATAGACTCATTAGTACATCATAAAATTTAAAAAAGCTTAGTAAACTTCAAACAAATTTGTCTTCATTTGATAAGGTCATGGAAGATATTGGACTACCATACTACTTCCTTTGATTCATGAATGACACTATTGTTCCTTTAGAATTCCCCTTTGAAATCAATGACACTATTTTTCAACAATGAAAAAACTATGTCCAGTAATATCCCCCTTTTTCTTTGATGGAAACATCACCAGAAATTGATAATCATTGATGGAAATGTATCAAACTCCCCTTGACATGTTGATGGGTACTCCCCTTGACTAGATGCAAGGATTCTTCCTGCTTAACCATAATTCCTCTCCTTAAATACCAACTTTGTCTCCAAAATCATCCTATTACTTCAATGTTAGCTTTCACTTCCCCCTTGACATTAATAAAAAAGGGACATGACTGTTGATCAATGCTTTGTAATTGTTCTTGAATTTTTTTGTGGACCTAATCTTTTGTAAATGGAATCTCCCCCTAAGACCATACGTCTTGTCATGAGATTACCCCTTGTTAATAATTTATCTTTTTCAGCCAAAAATTCCTTATATACATCTTACTCCAATCAAATGATGGAGGAAAACCATTTTTATCTTTGGTTAAAATTAGTGAGATAGTCCTTCCTATTAGGTATAAACCACTTCCTTCCTTTGTTTGAGATATTCAAAACATTACCTTGGAAACGGTTTAGTAAAGATATCAACAATATCTTCTTTGGTTGGAATGTTTTCGAATCTAACTACCTAGTTTGTATTTTTCTCTCAAATAAAGTGATACTTGATGGGGAAATTCTTTGTTTTATAGTGCATGGCATAATTTTTTGATATATCAATTACTCTAGTATTATAAAAAATGGTAAATATAGGATTATCACAACTTTCTTGAAGGTATTTTAGATTTTTCTTCATCCATAGAACCTCAGTACAACAAGAGGATTTTGTAATGTACTCTGCTTCAACAGTAGATAGAGAGGTTGAATATTGTTTTTTCTTGATCCAAGAGACTAGGAAATTTCCTAGAAAGAATGCTCTTAGTGTTATTTTCATCATCCATGATTCCATTTAAATTTTCATCTATGTAAGCCTTAATAGTAAGGTTTTCTCCCATATAATACCATAATACATAATCCATAGTTCCCTATAAGTATCCTAATATTATTTTAACAATTTTCACATGAGATTCTTTTGGACATGATTGAAATTTTCTAACATGATTTTTGGCCTTAATGTTATTAAATAAATAAGGATACCAATCATTACCTATACATAGTTTGGTTCACTTCAGAAGACTCATCATATTTGTTGAGTGTATAACATGTAATCATGTAAGTGACAACAAAGGCACAAGTATCCATACCAAACTTTTTCAGAGTTTATTTAAGGTACTTAAATTGAGATATGGAAATGCATTTTTCCAGTTTATTAACTTGTAATCCTAGGAAAAAGGATAATTTCCCTATCATGGACATCTCAAGTTCTTTGTTCATACTAGCTACAAAGACCCTACTCATGGAATCATCATCACTACCAAAAATAATGTCATCGACATAGACAATAATGATTAACATGTTACCTTTTTTAATCTTGATATAAATATTGATGTTAGCAATACCTCTTTTGAAACCATATTGTTGAAGATATCCATTCAACCTAGAACACCATGCGTTGGGAGCTTGTTTAAAGGCATACACCACTTTCTTTAGTATGCATACATAATCTTTCTCTTCTGCTAGTTTAAATCACTTTGGCTGCTCAATATAGAATTATTATTTAAGTTCATCATTCAAGAATGTAAATTCATGTCCATTTTTTAAACCTTAAATAATTTGAAACAAGAAAATTATAGAAATATTCTGATAGGTTCAAGCCAAGTTACTGTAGCAAAGGTTTCATCAAATTCATTGCATTCAACTTATGCATAACATTTGCATAAAAGTTGTGCCTTATTCCTGACAACTTATCCATCCTCATTGAGTTTGTTCATATAAACCCATTTGGTTCCAATTACATTTTTACCTTCAGTTCTTGGAACCCATCCCAAGTCTAGTTCTTTTCAATTTGACCTAGTTCCTCATTCATGGATTTAATCTAATTGTAATATTCCCAAATGGTGAAATCAACAATACATGCACTAAAAATGCATTTTTAAAAAAATATGCTATAACAGTTAAGTATATCCCATGGATCCATTAATTTATACATTATAGCAGCCAAATACAAAAGGTGATCTGAAACAAATCATGGTAGCTTAGTTAAACAAGTCTCCCAAGCCATAATAGCCCAAAAATCATGCAAAAAGAGGGGCTGCAACCATGTTTTAAAGTTGCAACACCATGATAGCATTATTTTATTTCCTCTAAAACAACAGTGGATTGTACATCAGATCTAGAGATGTTAAGTGCATAACAAGTTAGATATATATCAGACCCATGCACTATACAAGCTCCTCTAAAGAACCCCCTTGGGGTTTTCAGCAAAAAACCAAGTACAAATTGTAGATCTGAGATTTAAGACTGAAAATATACTGAAAATTATAGATATGGAAAGTGTGGCTGATTTGATATTATTAATAAATTAGCCTCCTCCAATAGATCTCCAAAGTGAAGGGTAGATCCCCAACACTTAGAAAATCATCTCTCCAGATGATGTGCTGAACCACCCTGCAACTGCACTTAAAGAAATAATGCAGATATGGATCTATACTACACTGTAGGGATCAAAATTTAGCTGGCTTGATGCCAAGATCTGGAAATGAGGCTCAATGACATCAATACTATCCTCCTAATGAAGTAGAAACCTCCTCCACTGAAAATGAGCACTGAAATGGCGTAGATCTAGAGATCTAGATTCCACTTGTTGCAGCTTACTGAAACAACCAAACCCTTAATATGACTTATGATTTAAAAGGTGAAGCTTGGCCTTAAGCGAGATAGTGGAAAATTTGGTGCAAGACTCCTCCAAGATCTCCTTAATGGAAGAGGTGGGATTCCTAATCGGGAACATCCAATGCTAAACAAAATTCAATCTTAGCTAAATAGCCAGAGAAATATATATATCTAAAAAGACCATATAATCAAAAAATAATAGTCATAAGATAACCTCATATGGCTTCCATCCTCTTCCTTATAAACAATGTGAGCCTTCTCACCTTGGGTCCCACTCATTAGGGTTTCCATCGTCATGCAGTTAATCTCCCTCCAAAATTGCGCTGTCCCATCATCAATGCCACTTCTCCATAACAACATTGTTTGATTTGGTCAACCTTGACTTGATCTCCATGCAATGTCTTCTTCCATATTCAAGGTGGTTTTATTCTAACTATCTAAACTGATCCATATTCCCACTGGGTTCTCTCTATTAATGATCCACTCCCTCTATACTAGCTTTGTTGACTTGGTCAAACTTGACGTTGTCCACGTGCATTATCCCTTGTTCACACATGAAGGTACTTTATCTAGCTATGAATATGATCCCTTTTCACATTAAGAGTGATTTTATGTCTACTAAAGAGATTCATGGGCCTCCATACCCATTTATTCATCTAACTACATGTCAAGAGAAAAATTAATATTCCAATTAGCTGCATGCTAATTTAGGAATATTACAACCCTCCCCTCCCAAATGTTGCTTATCCTTAAGCAACTGTAAGGATAGAACTGAAGATCCTTTCCTCTTCCTCCTGTAGTATCCTCAAGTAATAATTCGCCCAAAAGAACAAGATGTTTTCTCATCAATATGTTCTAAAGTTGTTCCTCCCATGTGTGTAAGTATGCCTTTGGTGAAAAATCCAAATGGCTCTCATAATGAAAAATTGGGGTATCCATGGAAAAAAATATGTGTGGTCTAGAGGCCTTCTTGAGGCATGAAATATGAAATATATTGGGAACCATCATCCCCATGTGAAGCCTCCATCCCCAAGCTATCATCCACAAAAAGTGAGTCACCCTCCAACATGGTAACTCATGAAACATCTCCTCCACCTTAGGCTCCTGCAAATAAGGTGGGTTGCATAGCTAAATATGATGAATTAAAATGTCCATCTCACATTGTCTCTCTCTCCACTTATGATAAGTGTAGAACTGCTGTTGAATATGGGCTGCAATAATGTTGCCTTCATGGAGCAAAAAGGCAATAGGATCCTCAAATACCCACTCTTTGGTTCTTGCCCAAATCATCCCATATAAAATGAATATGACATTATCATCATATGGAATCCAAATGAGAGAAGTAATAAAGGTTTTATATAGTGCTGGAAGGTACCAATAGTTTCTCAAGTATTCACAGCATAGTTTTACCAACTGTAGTTTTAGAACATGATGTGGCAAGTTGTCTCACAACAAATTTCTAGTTGTACATGTCATCACACTTACTAGTGAATAGTAAATGGCATTTTATATCAACTCAACATACAGGAAATAGTACAAAATTTGCCCAAAGCCATACAAGAAATGGCTCTCTCCATCATAGATGTTGGTCCCAAAATGACCATGAAGCCCAAATAGAGGCTTGCCCTCTTGTGGAGCAATGCATTGTATAGAGATGGTAAGAGAATACAAATACTGTGTTAGATAATCAATAAGTGAAAAAACATAATTCTTACCATGTAATAAGAGTAATATGATAATAAGATCCATGAATGAGCCCTCCATAGTGGTATTACATAGTCCCATGAAGAGGAATGAACTATATGCTGCATGTAGATATTTCTTCTTATGCTTGAAAATCCAAGTCAAGAAGATCATATCATGGTAATAGTTGTCTCCATCCACTACTCCATCACTCTCATCTCCTTCTTTCCCATCAAGTGCATCATATGTGAAGTGATCCTGGGGACACTCCATCAACAAACCCAAGCTCCCAAGTGACAACGATGTTGGCCTTTGTAATAAGGCTTTTGTCTTCTCATAGCTCCATTCTTTTACATACCACATGTCAAAGTCATCAATCATAATTTTGCTGTATATGGGATATTCATTCCAAAGTGGAAGTACCTCATGATCCTCCAAGGCTAAGGAGTAGCCCCTTTGCACTTTGATTGTGCCATCCCTTTCTCCTGAAAAATCATGCCAAGTATGGGAAAAATTCTACCCATAATCTCCCAAGAGTAGCCAAAGAAGCAATAGCTCTTGCTACCCCTTTACACCTCCATCATACAAATCATGAGATGAAAATATGATGATTGACATGAAGAATTTCATATCATCAAAATGCACCCAAACTCCTTGCTCCCATATGATGTAATTTCCATGCCAAGTTCCATCCACCAACCTACCCTTTGAAATAGAATGTGTAATATGATGACCAAACTCTTTCAAGAGTAACTAATGCAGTCTTGCCTCCTGCTACCCAGTGTCATAAATATGCAAGTGGCTTCCCAACCTCTTGCTCATCAACATCACCCATCCAATCAATGGTGAGTGTCTATCATCATGTCCAAAAGTGGCATCCTTCCAATGGAGAATACCATCCTCCCAAATCAGATTTCTATCTTTGCATTTCATGGGATGTCGAAATGAAATCTCCTAGTGATCTCCAAATGAAGACCACTCCTCAATAACCAATTTGATCCAATAAGGATCCAAATAAGGTGTAGGAAAAAACTTCTCATCAAAATGTGAAGTGCTCATCAAGAAGTATCTATCATTATAATGGAAGATCTTATCCATCATAAGATTTCCTTCATCAACCATCTGCCTATCCTCCGTTATACATGTAGAAAGGTCATTGGAATGCTCCAATAATGGTTGGGCCCCCAACTCATCACTGTTGCTCAATGATAGTGCTGATAATCTCCATAATGGTGCATCTATTGTCTTAAGGTCATACTCAATGTTGAACACATAGTTCTACATGGCATGGTTCAGGACAATACTCATCCCATCCTCCAAGAATCTACACTCCAACCCCAAGAGTTGTGTGTAGCTCAACGATGATACACTAGGATGACTGTATATATTCTCCTTGAACAAATCAAGGCTTCTTAGTGTAATGATAGTCTGCTACTCCAAATCAAAAATGTACTCTGACCCTAGTTCATGTAGTGGTACATTCCCACAATCCTCCATATGATGTGCTGAAGTAACCAAAAATGGAAACATGTGCATACCTTGGTAAAGCTTGGGAACATCTTGTATTACTACAAGGGTTCCTCCTTCTGGTGTGACAGCTTCCCCAAATAATGATGATGATGGTTGCTCTTCTATGGCTACATCAGTGCTGGTACAAGTCTATTCCTCCTCATGCATCTCCAAAATAGTGCATGGGACTCTAAATTTCAAGAGATCAAGACCACTTTGCAAAGGTGAAAGTGTTCTTTCTCCTGTTGCAAGTGCTCCTGCGACAAGTGGTGTTGAATGCCTCTTCTCCTTTGATTTCTTCTTGTCAAATTTCTTGATCAACCTTTGAGTAAAATTTGCATATGCAATCACTTTTTCATGACTCAAATGGCTGAACCACCAAATGTTTGCTTCACCCTCAAGGTGCAACGCTACAATCTCAAAAACATCTTTCTCTACTACTGGATGTAGCAGGAAAAATGCATCCAACCTCATTCCCCAAGCCCTTGCTGTGCATGTGGATGACCCATCAAAGGTAGATAATAGAATTCTATTTCCCTCTTTTCTTCTATTTCTACAAGGTCTCCTTTCTTCTTTGAGCTGAATGAACTGTGGGAGAGTTAGATTCTCCTTGAAAGATCTAGGTTGAGACTTATATTCTGTAAGAGACTCACTTAGAACCTCATGATCTAAGTTTCCTCCATCTTCACACCTCTTGTCTTCAAAAGAAAAGGGCATAGCATGTTTATTTGGAGCTCTATGCAATACCGGATCTTCTTTTTTCTGATAGGAAGTACATGGACCTTCCTCATCTTGAAACCCTAATGTGGTTTCACTTCTTCTCTCCCTTTTTCCTTTCTTGACATCATTGGTGAGGTGCTTCTTAGATCTGAAAAGAGAAGAGATGAAACTCATTCCTTCCATAATTTTATATCTCTTATTCTTCTTATAGCATATTGGTTGAAGTACACAGGCTGAGCCAAGATTATGCTTTGATACCACTATAATATTCCCAAATGGTGAAATCAACAATACATGCACTAAAAACACATTTTTCATAAATATATGCTATAAAAGTGAAGTACAGCCAATGGATCCATTAATTTATACATTATAGCAGCCAAATACAAAAGGAGATCTGAAACAAATCATGGTAGCTTAGTTAAACAAGCCTCCCAAGCCATAATAGCCCAAAAATCATGCAAAAAGAGGGGCTGCAACTATGTATTAAAGCTAGAACACCATGACAACATTATTTTATTACCTCTGTAATAGAAATGGATTTTACATCAGATCAATAGCTGTTATGTGCACAAAAATTTAGATCTATATCGTATCCATGCATTATACAAGCTCCTATAAAGAACTCCCTTAGGGTTTTCAGCAAAACACCAAGTAAAAATTGTAGATTTGAGATTTAAGACTGCAGATATACTGAAAATTATAGATATGGAAAGTGTGGCTGATCTGATATGATCAATAAATTATCCTCCTCCAATATATCTCCAAAGTGAAGGGCATATCCCCAACACTTAGAAAATCAACTCTTTAGATGGTGTGTTGAACCACCCTGCAACTACACCTACATAAATAATGCAGATCTAGATCTATACTGTGCTGTATAATTCAAAATATAGTTGGCTTGATGCCAAGATTTGGAAATGAGGCTCAATGCCTTCAATATTGTCCTCCCAATGAAGTAGAAACCTCCTCCACTGAAAATGAGCATTGAAATGGCCTAGATCTAGAGATCTAGTTTCCACTTGTTGTAGCTTACTGGAACAACCAAACCCTCAATAGGATTTACATTATAAAAGAAAGGTGAAGCTTGGCCTTAAGCTAGATAATGGACAATGTGGTGCAATACTCCTCCAAGATCTCCTCAATGTAAGAGGTGGGATTCCCAATCAGGAACACTCAATGCTAAACAACATTCAATCTCATCTAAACAAACAAAGAAAGATATATGTCTAAATAGACCATATAATCAGAAAATAATAATCATTATCTAACCTTATATGGCTTCCATCCTCTTCCTTATAAACAATGTGAGCCTTCTCACTCATTAGGGTTTCCATCATCATGCAGTTAATCTCCCTCCAAAACTGTGATGTCCCATCATTAATGCCACTCCTCCATAACAATGTTGTTTGATTTGGTTAACCTTGACTTGATCTCCATGCAATGTCTTATTCCATACTCAAGGTGGCTTTATTATAACTATCTAAACTGATCCATATTCCCACTAGGTTCTCTCTATTAATGATCCACCCCCTCCATCCTAGCTTTGTTGACTTGGTCAAACATGACCTTGTCCACATGCATTAGCCCTTGTTCACACATGAAGGTACTTTATCCAGCTATGAATATGATCCCTTTTCACATTGAGAGGGATTTTATGTATACTAAAGAGATTTATGGGCCTCCCTACCCATTTATTCATCTAACTACATGTCAAGAGAAAAATTAATATTCCAATTAGTTGCATGCTAATTTAGGAATATTACACTAATGCTCATCCTAGCTAGTTTGTGAAAATGTTTTGGGTGCCATAAGAGATAAAAAGGCTAATTTTTCTTGAGATGATGCATTGAAAAACTTTCTTCTAGTTTGAACACCTAAACCTTTGTCTCCCAGAATTTTATTTTTAGGATGATTTTTTTGTACATATATAGATGGAGTCTTTGTGTGCAAAGGCTCATTTTACTCTCTTTGATCTTCTTCATATTCTTCATCTTCATTTTCTTCTAATTTTGATTCTTGGAAGATAGCAAGATGAGGTTGATCTCAGGGAATAAATTAATTATGAGGTAGCGGTTCGTCTACTTTCACATAAATGCATTCAATAATTTCTTGATTTATTTTATTATAGCATTTGTACCCCTTGCTTCGATATGAATATCCTAGGAAGATTCCTTCATCAAATCTACATTGATGTAACATTTTCTTCCAAAAAATTTGAAATTCTTAACTATGATTGATATTCCTTTCCATAATTCATAAGGATTTTTAGTGCTTTTTTCCTCAATTTTATCCCTATTCAATATATATACTAATTTATTTATTTCTTCTCCCCAAAAATGTTCTAGAAGTTGGGCTTTAAAAATAAAATATCTTGCCATATCCTACATTGTTCTATTCTTTCTCTCATCCACACCATTGTACATAGGTGTTATTGTGATGGTGAAGTGCCTCATGATTCCATTATGTTCACAAAAGTCATTGAATTCATGGGAGGTGAATTCTCCTCCTCTATCAATCCTTAGATATTTAATATTCAAATCCATTTCATTCTAGTGAAATTAGCTAACAACATGAAATACCTTTCCCCCTTCAAGGAAGCCATCCTGACTAGTCCACAAAGATATGTATGAATGATTTATAATGGCCTGGATGTTGAATATTCCTTTTTCTTGAAGAAGACTCTAGTTTTCTTTTAAAATTGGAATTCTTTGACGCTTTGAGATTATGCACATGCCCCCAACAACTAGTGTTATTGTGACTTTATCAAGTTGTCGAATTGATATTTCCCAACCTTTTGTTCCTAATAAACTTTTATTTGTCCTTCCAACATGACATTTTTCAATTTCAGATCCATCAAGGATGTATACATCACCTTAGATCCTATTAAATTTTTCTATATGTTTACCAAAATTTGAATTTATAATTTCACATCTCTTAGAGTTGAACGTCATATCGAACCCTTGATCACACATTTGACTGACATTCAAAATATTATGTTTCAGTCCTTCCACATATTAGACATTTTGGGCTTTAGTTCTTCCATTTTCAATGCTAGCAATTCATTTTCTTGTGATTCTTGAAGATGCATTATTTCCAATAATTGCCTTACCTCCATCTATCTCCTGAAGGTTGATAATTTTTTTTTGATCCCCTGTCATGTGCCTTGAGCAAACAATATCAACATACCATTTATTTTCTTGTTTCTAAGCAAACAACATGATTCCCACTTTTATTATTTCTTCTTCCACATTTTAGGGAGGCATCCTTCCTTTGATTGATTTTGCAATCCCTGGCCTTGTTTCCAAAATTGTGACATATAAAATATTCAATATGAATTTGAAAAGGAGAAAAATAGTTTGTTCTATTTCCACCCTACATGCTTCTAGAATGTGTTGTACTTGGATGATAGGTAGTTGCCATAAAATAATGTGTGGTACTTGGATGATTGTTCCTCATTGCTTATTTTGACCTTGTTGCCTTATTGATTTTCTCTTTCCGATTCTCTTGCTGCATCTATCTCTTTCTTGAGGAGGAAAATTTGATTTTCCTTTTCTCTTATATGTTTTGGTAATACATCGTTCATCCTTTTAAATTCTTCGAACTAAATTTCCAATGTCATAACATATCTTGAATTTGGATCCATATTTTCTTCTTGTCATTTTTTTGCTATGACTTCTTAGATCAACCTTCCAGTTGTTAATTGTTCCTGAAGGAACCCACTCTGATACCACTTGTTAGACCAAATATCACACTTATAGGGGGTGTGAATCAATGTAATGGAAAATTCATCATTTCAAAACCATTTTATCAATATTTGAACATATAGAAATGCATCATAACAATGAATGAAACTATGCATCAAGAGACCACCATCACATCAACACATAAGAACACCATCTTTTACATGGAAAAAATTGTGGGATGAAACCACAAATCTTATTATCTTTAAACTTCAATATTCAATTTACAATTTTTACTGGCACCAACAAGAAGGCCCGATATCCATCCCTTAAAAATGAAAGCACTGACTTGCTTTAAGAAACAACCTAATTGAGTCACTAAACTTGAAATGAAGAATCAACTTGTTATACACAACAACCCAATTTAGGTACCAAACTATGATGATGCTGGAAACAACCTGATTGAGGCACCAAATTCATCAGAGGCACCCACCTCCATCTTCAGTCCAGTGTGGACCACTTTTCACAATATTTCAAATTGGATCCACAACTCAAACCATTACCAAATCAACTTTCCTTATGTCAAAATATTTTTCTCACGCTCATATTTCCAATAAACATAATCTCGTTCATATCAAAAACTATTTCCAGATTCATTTATCAAATTACAAAGAAATACAACCAATAATCCATTTTAAAAATAAATTTGCACTGAATTTGGCCCCCAAAACATAAAAAAACATTATTTTTTCTACAAATTGTTTCTTCTCAACGCGCATTCTAAAATATGCACAAAGTTTGGTAGTCTTTATAAAAAATGGTTACCTTCAGTTGGCTTAAATTTTTGACAAAATGGACCTTTATTAGAAAAATGAAAAATAATAAAATAATCAACCTTCTATTGGGTTCGAATTGTCAACCTCATGGGAACTAACTATGTGCCAACCAATTACGCTACTACATACCTTATGTTATAAGAAACCATCAAGTTTATTTGAATTAAAATAAAGGTCCATTCCACATTAGATCCCAACATACAATCAACAAAAAATTCTTCTTGAAACTCTCCATGTCACACCAAGGTTGAACTAGTCAATGGTATTGTGCCATCAGCACTGTCCATGTTGAACCAATCAACAGATTTGTGCCATCAATATTTTCCACATTGAACCAATCAAAAAATTTGTGCCCTCCACACTATCCACATCGAATAAATCAACATGAATTTTCCCTCTACATTTTCCACATTGAACCAATCAACAAAATTGTGCCCTCAATATTGTACATGTTGAACTAATCAACAAAGATATGCCCTCAGCATTTTCCATGTCAAACTAATAAATAGAGTTGTTCCCTCGACAATTTCCAGAAAAAACCAATAAGCAAATATATTCCCTCAGAATTTTCCATGTTAAAGTAACCCGAATGAAGTTGTGCCCTCAACATTGTCAACGTCGAACTAAAATTAACCAATAAAAAAAACTATCAAACCAATCAAAAGAATTGTGTTATTGGAACTATCCACATTGAACCAGAACGAATCCAATAAATAAAACTTTAAAACCAATAAAAATAATTATGATCATAGAAAAATCCGTATGTTTTTTACCCCACAACCACTCAAACCACAGTTCGTCACACTAGCCATGAAGTCCAAGCCTTCACCATGTTTTCCATGTTCCTTTTGCATGCCTTTCAATACAATCCATGCACCCAATATACGTGATGGCAGTAGAAGGATATAAGGGTAATTTTTCAACCAATTTTTGATGTCATTATGAAATCATATCTACCATGTGGTGATTTCTAAGTGGGCCATGTGTCCTATAGTTTTTCTCTTATTGGTTGGTTGAAAGTGCCATATTGGTATAGCACATGGCATCATGACAGGATGTCACGTCATCCTTGTTAGCCAAATTATCATCTTAGGAAAAACGCTAATGGCCATGTGTAAATTTAACCACTTGGATCTTCCACCTCAACATCCTCATTGAGGAGCCACGTTGCACCACCACATCATCACCTTATTTCCAATCAGAATATGCCACATGTCGCTAAACAAATGGGCCACCGCGTGTCATTGAAGGAATGGGCCAACGTGATAGAGGCCAAGTGTTGACTAACTGCATTAAAGTTCAACTACTCTATGTAAAATTAAGAGCATCTAATCTATTAATCAATTCGTTTGTGAGCCACCACTCATAAGTAGCACCAACTCTCTTTGATTTTTTGCTAGAACCCACTAGCAAGAAGCACCAAATCTCTCCTTTTGTAGAGACCTGATCAACTTACCAGAAGAACCATGTGAAGCACCAGCGTCACGGATTTATTGCAAGCACCAAATTTCATCTCCTTGGATTTATGCAAGCACCAACTTGGAGGCACCAACCCCCAAGCTTTCCTCAGACTCCCAATAAGATGGAAGAGCCAACTTCTTGTATATAGGATCCAACCCATGCTCAATAAGGAAATAATACTCATTTTATTTGGCAACCTCTCTACCTATTTTCATCTTTGTTCTCCTCTGCAACTTTTCCTATACTCAAACCACGTAGCAATTGATCCTCTGCTCACTGTGCAATATATCACAGTTCTTCCCAACAACATCCACTAATACATATCACTCTATGCACTCTGTAACAAAATACTCACACAATCTCTTTCCTCTTAATCTTCTCCAGCTGCACTTGCACTCTTGACCTATTTCCTCTGCATAGGCACTCTCTGTAGCACTATCAACCTCTTTCCTTTTCGTAGGCACTCTTTGTAGCACATGAAAACTTGGCCTATTCTCAACAATGCAATCATACATAGATCTCTCCACTAATCTCTCCGAACTATGTTACATTCCCCCAGTTGCTCAATTTCAATCCTGAGTTTTTTTCCTCTATTTCACACTAGTATATGTTGTCTCTGCTTCCATCCACACTTCTCGAGAGTGTACTCACATCATGTCTCTCCATTGTAATTTTTTTTCCAAGACTTGGTGAATTCACCCAAATTAAAAATTGAGAATGGGCTTCCGATCATTGATCCATACTAGGAATTAATTCTTAGTCAACATATAAGATATATCAAGGCTCTCCATGCTTCTTGATGTAGCATTAATTTTCCTGGTCGATACATCTGCGTTAAAAATGATGATGGGAACCTGTGTGTTCCTCCTATACTAAGAATTAATTCTTCATTCAACCTGCACACATAACATGGCTCTCCATTCCTTCTTAATTTCCCACAAAGATCAATGTGTACTACACACATGGCTTTCTGAGCTTGATCTGAACTCCATTAATTCTCTCTGCCAATCGTGGTCCTCATTTCCTTGATCCAATGATCTTTAGCCAATATTGACTTCATTAGCTCAACCTATGCATTCGTGGTCCTTAACTAATTTGAATCATCCATCAGCCCCATTATAGTTCATTCTACTACATAGCTATTGACCTATTCACGCATGTTCACCAATGTGTATTGGTCCTCCAAAAATGGCACAAGTGCCAAGCTTTGCCCAAGGTGTCAAAGTTCTTCCAAATATATACTTTGTGACCCTTTTTTTTCTTGTAAACTCTTTTGTTGAGGCACTTTAACTATTTTTCTGCCATAGGACCAGGTCTCCACAAGAATTGGCTAGGCATTTGGGTGCTAAATCCCTCTATTCCCTTTGTAGGTTGAATTACCTTTGTTAACGACTTTGTACCATTCGTCTTATTTCTATTCAAAATGACCAAGGCTTGGCACTAATGCCAGAGCTCCCAAGGATGGCGCTTTTATATATTGTGAAAATAACTTCTTATGATTTCCTCTTAAAGGGATTTATTATCCCATGGGGTCTACCTAGCACAATGACTAGCCAATTAAAGGCCCTGACAAGATGAGTTTCTTGACCGACGTGTCCCGATGCATTCACTTTATGCACCATTAAAAAACTTCTGGGATTTTCCCAATGGGATGAGATGTCCCCTTGGTGTCTGCTTAATTCCTTTTTCATTGGTTATCGCTCTGTTCCCTGCCATCGTGTCCTTGCGCCCTGCAATATAGAAAATTTTATTTGCGCCTATTTATTAACCGCTGAGATCATACCTTTAGGGTGACGTCACTCCTACCACG
Source organism: Pinus albicaulis (assembly GCA_034641835.2). Classification (NCBI taxonomy): domain Eukaryota; kingdom Viridiplantae; phylum Streptophyta; class Pinopsida; order Pinales; family Pinaceae; genus Pinus; species Pinus albicaulis. The sequence continues at coordinate 1,246,939,264 of CM076575.1, forward strand.
TGTCGACCTATGATTGGTGACATGTGTCACCTAGAAAAGGGCCATTCGAGTTCCAAAAAATGTTTAAACCACCTACCACATGTCCATGCTGACGTCATCCTCTGACGTCATCTAGGGAAATCAATTTTTTCCACCTTACCTCTTGAAGGAGAGAGAAAGGGTCCTCTAAGGCCTTGTTTTGCAAACAACCTTTGTTATAATAAAAAACGACCATGTTCGAAAATCTTGCTCTAGCACCACTCATAAGTGGATTGAGGTTCTGTGTGATCAACTATGCAGAAAACCACTTCTGGGACATCGAGGTTTGACAATACGTCCCTCTATCTCCTGGTGCTTCCATTGTGTTCCCATTTGTAATTTTCAGGCTCGTCCTCAATGACCTTTGTTGTCACTATGGGGACCTCCCAGTTCCTTTATCATTGGTTGTTGCTTCCAACCTTACCACCATTGTGTCTCGGTGCCCTATCTCCTAGCACTTCCTTGTTGTAAGCCATAAGGCTTTGTCAGGGATATACCACCAGGCTACCTCCTATGGGCCAGGCTGTCAAGTGGGAACTCCACTACCCAAAAAAATTTCTTCCCACTACTCTGTTGTCACTCCTCATCAGCCTACTTAATTTCATAATGATGCTTTAACTTGTGTGCCAAACCTACCATGGTAACTCCGTTAGGCCAGGTTTTCAGGTGGGCTTCTCCTATCAAGCAATAAAAATGCTTCCCACTGTTGTGTTGTCCATGCCACATCTACCTAGAATTGATTTCAAATTTTTATATTCACCAATAATTGGTCACCACTTTTTCCCAAGGTCACATTTAATTCTATCATCTAACTTTGGGGCACCTCAAATTTTACTAGAAATAACTCTTAATCTAGGAGGCCATTTGCAAACTTCCACACACTGTTAGAAATCTATTTTAGAGTACTATATAACTATGTCACTTCTAGGAGAATCTGATTTAAATTCCTAAGGAAAAATCTCCTATAAAAACTGGGACTCCCATCCATAGTTATCATATTATAACTTCTCCAATAATCTTACTATTATGATGATTATCTACAAGAGACAATAACAACCATGTGAATCCATTTGAGCTTGACACATCAAGCACATTAATAACATCATTTTCTGCCACTTTCTTCAAGCTCATCTAGTTTACATCAAGGCCAACACACTTGTTGCCACTAGAAATTATACCATGCTAATAGTCCAAAACATCTCCTAGCCCAACTTTTGTCATCAATGCCAACACACTCATTGTCTCTAGCCATCCAAATAATTCCAAATATCAAAAAATATCCCCCTTTGGAATTGATGGAAAAACCTCATCACACATTCCACTTTGATGGCCAAACCTCATGTTGCTTCCACACTTGTCTTGCATGAGCCACCAATGGATTTCTCTACTTTTCATGGGCCATAAAAAATTTCTCTACTCTACATGGGCCATCACAACTTTCTCTCCCATAATTCTCTCCCCCATTGACATCAGTGGAAAAATGAAAAAAATGATTCTACTGCACTTTCAATCATTGACTGGGGCTTTGGCTGATAATGTACATTCTACTCTACAAAATTCTCGACAAGGGTTAATATCTTCTTGATGAGGCACTAGAAATATGCCATGTCATTGTTGCTACTTTATAAACTAGACATATGTGATATGCTCCCCCTGAACATATACTGCCTCTTCTTTAATAATACTCCAGTTCTGGAAACTTTATGTTGTTGAACGTATATTATTTTTGTGAATTCATCTTTTGTACTAGTTAAAGGAAACATATACTAATTAACAGTGCTCGTGGTAATGTTGTTGCATGCAAATACCAACCATTAGTGACGAATTTCTCTTGTTATTCATTGCTTATGTTGATGCTAGGATTGTGCTCACTCCTCCTAAGCATATACATTAATAAACTCTACTTCCCTAGAGATTCATGCTACTCCAAAGAGGGATTGTTGCTTGACTGACACCATTTCACCAAAAGGTTGAAATAAATTGGAAAACTCATAGGAAACTCTAATATCTCATTCTCAAAGAAAATTTCCATTTTCACAATAGGTTGCTCCATACAAACCCAAGCCACTAATTACTATAAAGATACAAATTGAAGGCTAAGGGACATTCAAAGAATGTACCCATTATGTTTTATGAATCACAAGCTTGCTAGGAAAAAACAAATTCACAAATTAAATTAAATAAGAGTATTTAACCCAAGATGCAAACCTTTCACTTACTCAAAAATATTTCTTCCTGAGGCTGAAAATGGTTGTCTGCTACTTCTCACTAAAGCAAATCCCCCTGAGCTAATTCTCTATTATCTCTTATATATGATTCTTTGCTTTTTCATGGGGATTGGCCCTATGGATTTGACTTAACTCTAAGCTCTTTGTCATTTCACGATTCAGCTACAACACATCGTCTTTTCACAACATAAAATGTTGTTATGTAGCCCCCCTAAACTCATGTTGACTGCACTATCCTTTCTCTTGTAACAATGATACATAAAATAAAAAATCATTACTGTAATAGGAAATGGAACACGACTATACATTCAACAATAAGATTCACTTATTTTTCTATCCCTTCTAGCTTCTCGCATCTCACGTATTTGGTCTCCTTTGAGGCCATTCTCTTCCATTAATGAAGATAAATAGAGGATCTAATCCCCCTGAGCAGATCATCCTTATTTTTCATCCATACCTTATTTGGGTGAATCTTGTCATTAACACTTCTTTCCAACTTACCCTTTTCCCATATTTGGGCCTTTTCTTGGCTATGCATGGTTGGAGGTAACTTCTCCTTCAACTCCTATTTCTTCACTCAAACCCACTTGTTTCCTTTTCACTTATTTTTCAAGTGAATGGTAATTGGGTTATTTTTGCTCCCTTTCCTTACCTAAAGCTTGCACTCATTATAGCTTGTGATTAAAAAGGTATTTGTTCCTCCTTTATTCTTCAAGTCCTTTTTATATTGAGTGTTGAAGAAAAATTCATAATACTTTTCCCTTTTGTTTCTTATTTTCTTCAAATCCCAAGCTGAAATATTTTCATGCACATGCTGAGAAAAAAATATTTGTATCCAAAATTATTGCAAGAACAATGAAAAGGATTTTGATGACTGAGGTTACCTTTTCTTTGAAGTATTTGTCCTTGATGGGGAAAGGACCTTTTTTGGTTCTTTATGTGCCTTCCATGAAATTTTGCATTGTTTCCTTCCACTCTTTTTTGTTGCTCCTTTTCTCTCTTATGTTGCTCTCCTTGTTTTTACTTCTTACCATTCTGTTCCTTCCTTTTATTCTCTTGTTGATGATGCTTTCCTATCTACTATTGTTTTCCAACAACTTATTTTCATTTTTTGTTGTTGGGATCATAACTAGTCTCAATGAGAGGGGATCTCTACTTAGAAAGCATTTCATCCAAGACCTTTATGCTTTCCTCAAGCTTCTGATATTGAGAAAATTCTTTATTTTTCTTTTCTAGTTCATGTCTCAATGAGACTACTTCAATATGTATTATTTCATAGTGACATTATCTTTGATCTAGCTGAATGGTTAGCCTCCCATTCAATTTTCTAGCCTCTTCTTGTTGAGCATTTAAATCTACAATTTTTTTGCTCAAATTTTCATTCTCAAGCTCATAAATTTTCAATTTCTCCTCTTGCTTGAGATTTTCCTCTAATAGGTCATTGATCTCCTTCAGAGTAGAGATCAACCTCTTTCTAAATTATATCCTTTCATTCATATTATTCTCTTCACTATCATAGGTGCTAGCTGAGCCACCACATATATCTAAATCCATCTTTGTGTCTATGGAATTTTCCACGAGTTTGAGGAGTATTCCATATTCATCAGTTCCAAGGGTACTCTTATTTTCTCCTATGGATGAACACACCTAGGATATCTCTTCTTCCATTGAGGTACCCTCATTGGATATTTCTAAAAATGTAGTTCTCTCTTCACAACAACTATTTTATATCTCTTTCTTTAGAAACTTCACATGAAAATATAGATGATAAATGACCTATATTTTTACATTTGTCACAGAGAAATAACATACCTTTTGAGCACCACAACCTCTCTTCTAATTATTCTTCATCATCAACTTGAGAGTGATGGGAATCAACTTACTTATTGGAAGAATATTCTTCAATAGTTTGAGCATCTTTCCTCTGATATTCCTCATTCTTATTCCTTTTCTTCTTCTCATTATCAGTAGCCTTCATATATTTAGGGTCATTTCTTGAGAAACAAGGTTCATCAACCTCCTCTGTTTTTGCATGATTTATCTTTCATGTAGACATTGAAATTTTTCCAACATTTCCTTAGTTGTAAGCCCTAACATATTAGGATCTGGCTTTGATAGCCCTTTCAAGAGGATGCTTTCGGCTTCTTCATTTTTCTTTCTCTTTTCTTCATTCAATATGGAGCACCATACATAAACATCTAATCCATAAATTAGGCTTCCATTATAATCCTCCAAATTTCATAGTTTGATCCATTTGAGTATAGAACCCCCTCTAGTGTTATCCAAGCTTGATTATCCATTGTTTCCCTTGGATATTTCTTCTAGATGTCAATTTATTTTTGAAGTAACTTGGCTTTGATCAAAGTTGTTGGAAACAATGTTTAATATAGAGAGGGGAGGTGAATCAATATTAAGACTAATTTAATTTTTTATGCCAAAATATATTTACTCACTCATACTTGTAATCCAGTATATGGGAAAAACCATTAACAAACCATAACGTCAGCCATATGAATCAACATAAGCACACACATCATGATAAGCACACATATGACATAGATATTTAATGTGGAAACCCTTCTGGGATAAAAACCACCAAATATTGTTTTGTTATTGATGTAAAATTAAGAGCACCTATTATATTACATCAATTTATTTGTGAACCACCACTCACAGGAAGCACCAAATCCCTTTGATTGTTTGCTAGCATCCACTAGTAGGAAGAACCAACTCCCTCCTTTTGTAGACACCTGATCAACTTACCATAAGTACCATGTGAAGCATCAACTTCACGGATTTTTTGCAAGCACCAAATTGGAGGAGGAACCAACCCCCAAGCTTTCTCGAGAAACCCACTAAGATGGAAGAACCAACTTACTATATATAGGATCCAACCCACAGTAAATAAGGAAATAATACTCATTGTATTTGGCAACCTCTCTTCCTATTTTCAACTCTTTTCTCCTCTGCAACTTTTCTTCTACTCAACCCACATAGAACTTTGCCCTTTTCTCACTCTGTGGAAACCCACAGTTCTTCCCAACAACATCCAATAATATGTATCACTCTCTACACTCTTCAATGAAATACTCACATAGGATCTCTATTATCAACCTTATCCTTCTACACTGTCACTTTCAACCTCTTTCCTCTCCATAGGCACTATCGACCTATTCTCTATAGCACAAGAACATTTGGCCTCTTCTTAATAATGCACTGACACACATATCTCTCCACTTAGCTCTCTCAACTATGTTTCATTTCCCTAGTTGCTCAAGTGAAATCATTAGTTTTGTTCCTCTGATGCACACAAGTCGATGTTGTCTCTGTTTCCATACACACTTCTTGAGAGCGTACTCTCTGCATGACTCTCCATTCTACTTTTGCATCCAAGAATTGGTGACTGCAACCACATTAAACATTGAGAATGGGATTCTGAGCATTTCTCTATACTAGGAATTAATTCTTAGTCAACCTGCAGGCTACAACAAGGCCCTCCATGCTTCTTGATGTATCATCAATTTTCCTGGTCGATACATCTTCATTAAAGATGGGCACCTGTGTGTTCCTCTTATACTAGAAATTAATTATTCAAACAAGCTGCACCCATAACATGGCTCTCCATCCCTTGTTAATTTCCCAGAGAGATCAAAGTGTACTGCAAGCATCAATTTCTGAGCTTGATATGATCTCCATTAATTTTCTCTACAGATCGTAGTCCTCGTTTCCTTGATCTAGTGATCTCTACAACTAATATTTACTTCATTAAATCAACCTATGCATTCATGGTTCTTATCTATTTTTAATCAAGCATAGAACCCATTATAGTGCATTATGTTGCATAGTTTATGACCCATTCACGCATGTTCACCAACCTATAGAGGTCCTCCAAATATGGCACAAGTTCCAAGCTTAGCCCAAGGCGCCAAGGTGTCACCAAATACAACTCTGAAACCCTTTTTTTTATTCCATAGGACTAGGTCTTCACGACAATTAGCTAGGCCTTTGGGCACTAAGTCTCTCTATTCCCTTTGCGGAATGAATTCCCTTTGTTAATGGATCTGCACCATTTGTCTCATTTCTATGCAAAATGACCAAGGCCTGGCACTAAGGCTGGAGCTCCCAAGGTCGACACTTTTATAAATTTTGCAAAGAAATTCTTCCAGTTTCCTCTTAGCATACTTATTTGTCCTATGGGGTCCGCCCATCACCATCAATGGCCAATCAAAGGCCCCACCGAGATGTGTTGGCTGACTGATGTGTCCTGGCACATTCACTTTATGCATTATTAACAAAATTTTGGGGTTTTCCTAGCGGGATGAGTTGTCCTGGTGGGGTCCTCCTTGAATTGTTTCATTGGTTGTCACTTTGTTCACTACCATCATGTCTCAACACCCTACAATATATAAAATTTTCTTTGTGCCTGTTTATTAACCGTTGGTATCATACCTTCCAGATGATGTCACTCTCGCCATGTGTTATCCTATGAGTGGTGACATGTGTCAACAAAAAAGGGCCATTCGGATGCGCAAAAATGTTGAATCTTCCTGTCAACGTGTCCATGTTGACGTCATCTAGGCTAATCAATTATTTCCACTTTCCCCCACGAAGGAGAGAGAAAGGGTCCTCTGAGGCCTTGTTTTGTGACCAACCTCTGTTATAATAAAAAACCACCGGGTTCCAAAATCTGGCACCAACACTACTCCTAAGCAAATTGTGGTTTTCGGAGGGGTTCCCCCAGAGTAGCTCTCCATGGTTGATCTGCATGGTCAACTGTGCAGGAAATCACTTCTAGGACCTAGAGCCCTGATAAGACTTCCCTTTATCTAGATGTCGGAATGTCACCACATGGCCCAACACCTATCTCTCGGTGCTTCCATTCTGTTCCCATTTTTAATTTATGGGCTCGCCCTCAGCAGGCTTTGTTTTCACTATGGGGAACTCCTGGAGCCTTTATCATTGGATGTCACTGCCAACATTACCACCACCATGTCCCGATGCGTTATCTCCTGGCACTTTCACTTTTTAAGCCATAGGTCTTTTCCAGGGCTATACCATTTGGATACCTCTGTTAGGCCAGGCTATCAAGTGGGGAATTTTTTGGCCAATAAAACTACTTCCCACCACTCTTTTGGCACTCCCCATCAGCCTGCTTAATTGCATCATTTTTCTTTAACTTGTGCGTCAAACTTATACTGTCGAGGTAACTCCATCAAGCCAGGTTTTCAAGTGGGTTTCCCCTATCAACCAGTAAATCTACTTCCCGCTACTCTATTGGCACTCCTCTTCAGCCCGTTCAATTTCATCATGATGCTTTAACTTGTGCATCAAACTTATATTGTCGGGGTAACTCCGTCAGGCCAGGTTGTCAGGTGGGTTCCACCTATCAGCCAATAAAACTACTTCCTGGTATTGTTTTGTTCATGTCGTGTTTACCAAAAACTCCTTTTGCCCACTCCCCTATGATTTTTTATTGAGTTTTTCACTACTGCCAAATTTGGCTATGCATGAAGACTTGGACACCACTTTGAATGAAGGAAACATTTAACTCTGCCATCTAACTTTGGGGCACCCCAAATTTGTCTGGAAATAACTCTTGATCCAAGAGGCCATTTTTAGACTTCCGCATATCGTCAGGAAGATATTTTCGGGAACTATCCAAAAATGCCACCTCTAGGAGCATCTGAGCTAAATTCCTAAGGAAAAATCTCCTCCAAATCCTAGTAATCTAATCCATAGTCACCATAATATGGATTCTCTAATGATGATTATATACAAGAGACAAAAACAACCATGTGACTCCCCCTAAGCTTGACATATTACACACATTAATACCATCATTTTCTACAACTAGCTTCAATGCTCATTTAGTTAACATCAATGCCAACACACTTGCTTCCACTAGCCATTAGACCATGCCAACAATACAACACATATCCTAGTTTGACTATTGTCATAAATGGGAAAACACTCATTGTCGCTAGCCATACAGGAAGTTACAACTATCCAACAATTTATTACATTTTGTTACAAAAAATAAATACATTTCGTTACTTGTTGAGGAGTGTTGGCCAACTAGACTACTTGTCAATGATTTTTTGATAAGTTATTTGTTATTGGTCCAATTTGAGTGATTATAAAGTAAAATTGAATTATATTAATATAATTATATCCAATATAAATATATTTTATCAATTCTCTAAGATGATACACCAAATTTTCAAGATACCAACCTGATGTTAGTGTTTTTTTTGGATTCTTTCCTAGAACAATAGTAACTAATTTAGGCATACATTATTTGTTGAAGAATGGATCTGTGTAATGATATTTGGAGATAAAAGTATATGAATCTATATATCTCAAATGAAAATAGGGTTTGAATACAAGAATAACTTACGGGTCAAACGTGCCAATGAACAACGAGAAAAGGTGAGTTTTATGAGTACATATTTAGGATAGGAAGTTAGTATCTTGGTCATAAGTTTCTCATATGATATCGAAATAAAACAATTGAAATTGAGAATGATACTAGATTCATAGGAGAATATACCATAGGAATAGAATTAAAAAATTAATCGATTAGGTATCCCAAAAAATGGTTGTTCTAAGTTTTTCCTTAAATTTTCTATTTGACACATGGTAGGTATTTTGACCATATCCTTTTCAGTTGATATCCAAATTGAAAATGGACTATAAATATATTTCAAGGGCTAGTTTGTGTCAAAAAATATTGTTAAAATGAACCCATATGGTCCCCCAAATTAGGTCTATCCTAAATACATTTTTCCATAAAATCCACCCAAATGAGTACTAAGCAAAATAACTATTCGTTATTATTATTCAAACTTATTTTTTCACTTTTTTTTCATTTTCATTTATTTATCTATGCTATCCTACTCTATTTCATGAAGTGTAGGAGAACCTCCACTGCATCCATCTACGTAACAAAATCATATGTAGACTCATATCCAAGTTTCAGAAATATACTATAATGAATTCTTGGACATGAGAAACCACTTGCTCAAATATATTTGATGCCAAGAAATTTGAAAAATAGAATGGTCTTGATAGTTGTTTGTAACTATGTTTCAATGTAATATTTGTCTCATTATATCTCTTTTATTGTTATACCATAAATTGCTTCTAAAATTTGTCCATTAAATAGTTGAATGCATAAGGTATCTTGTGATAAACATGTAAAAAAATCTCTAATATTTGACTCCAATATATGCTCTTTATCGGATATGGCCCATGACTCCTTGACCTCCTTTATATGGTGAAAAAAATAATTAGAAGAAACTTCCAAATCCTCTTATTTTGGATTCTCTTCATGGATCCCTTGTTCCTCTTCTATATTTGGAAATGAATATTCATCCCTAGTGACAATTCTGAATTGTGGACAATAATTTAGAATATCCTTTTGGTGGCATGCCTTCCTTTACTAAATAAATACTTTAGCATCATCATTTTATGGATAATAGTACATGTCTTGCAGATGTATTAATAGTTAAGGGGTCATTACAACACCTTAATTTGAAATAATTGTTATAGTTAAAACTACTCTTTCTATAATTTGAAGAAACTTATTCCAACTATCTAATTAATCTATGTAAATAGTACAAACATGAAAAAGGCTTGAAAAGACTCATGAAAATGAATGTTTGGGTTCTTAATTCTTGTATTAATATATTTATTCCTTCTTGTTTTAAATTTTTTTATTAAATTCCATAAAAAATATCTAATGCAAAAGTACTATTGTGCCATTGACATCTCCCCGACAACGATGCCAAAAATGTGGGTCTAGTTTTCTTGGAGAAATTAGGACATTAAATTACCAATTTAGGAGGTCATACATTTGTGATATGCCATGCAATGTATTTTCATGCTTATATGTAATGTCACTAATCATATGGAAAATTGATTAATAAAATTATTCAAATAAAGTTGAAACTAAGGCTACTTTGGTCTAACTAGAAAGTGAATTTTAAATTAGGATATAGGATATGAATTGATACAAGAAAAAAAGCACGAAACAAAACTATAAATTATCAATTCGAATAACAGAAAGGAAATAATCTTATGAAACTATACTACTCGAGCTTACACTCTCATACTATTAGGTTCCGAGGTGAAGAATGCATGCACAACATTGATCCATTCATTAACATAGGTTGTTGGTTGAATAAGAAATTCTAGCACACTTGATTGAAATGAAATCTACTTTAAGGAAAATAAAACAAGTTTGATTCAAGTTTGAATTGGTTGTCTAAGAATGCATAGGGGGCCTATTGGTAAAAAAATTGATTATCGAGCCTTTTCCTCACTCCCTTAAGTGGCTCAAGGAATTGCAATAATACTTTGTTATACTCCTCAATATTTTACCCAACCATGCAATACTAAATGTATCTCTTGAAAGAAATAGCTTTCTATGGAAAGGAAACTTAATTTTTTCATTAACAAAACAAAATTTAAACTATGATAAGAATTAACAACACTGCAATTTAAATGAATAATTTATGAACAAAGAAAAATACAACAATTAGTGTATAAACAAAATAATTTATGAAAATTTAGACAAATTTTATTTTCACATTAAAGTTTGAACATAAAAGAAAGAAATCAGAGATATATACTAGCATTATTTATATAACAATCCAGAGTTATGCACAATGAAGAAGTTAGTGCACAAATTTATACAATGTGGGCCCTCCAATGCCTTAACTTGCACACTTGAATACTACCAACTGAAGGAAATCAAAGAGACTAAATTTACTAATAAAAATGAATTTTGAAAAAGAGCTTCAATTCAAAAGTATACTGAGTATATGGTCACAATAGAAATTGAAATTTGAAAATCTAATTATGTTTTTGAAGCTTCACTTGCTTGCAATTTATAAAAAACAAAAACAAACTAATTTCTAATAATTATTTTCCTAGCCTACCAATATCTATTTAAGGCATTCATTTATATGAGATTCAACTTGCACAATGGTTGAGATCATGGAAAAATCGCGAGCTTTCAAATCTCCATCGGTTTCCTTGCCAAAATTTCATGTTTCCCTCTTGAATAGTCGAGTTGACCGCACATTGATTGATCCCATGCATGGGATATTTTGCTAAACCTATAAGAAACTAACCAACTAGGAAACACAAGGAACAAAACCCATCTTCTCTATTTCTCCAAACTTACCTAAAAATATCTCAACAAACGAGGAATTACAAGAACTGTTAACTTCTTTTATGTTTTGGTAAAAGTGAATTACATTGCATAAAATTTGATCAATTCAAAAAATTAAAAGAAAAATCTAAAAATACCATTGAGAGAATTTTATTAGTCAAAATAGAAGCAAAATGTGGTAAAAGTGATAGAAAATGAGTTTATTTCTGCTAAAGTAGATTTTATTATCATGGAAAATTTTCACCAAAATTCAAGACTGACAGTATCCTCTTTATATCAATACTTTATCCTAATAGGTAATAATCGAACATTTTCAACATTTATTACATGATATGTATGCTTATGATAATCACTTGGTAGGTATTTTATTAGAAATTATCATTGCCCAATTTCTTGGTGTTTTAGTGATAAGTCAAGTCTATATTGTGTCAATATCCTAGATTTTCATAACTAGACTCTTTTTTTAATACATATTTTTAAAAGTAAATTCAGGACGGAATATTTGTAGATTATTACTCTATTCACCCATAACTTGCATCTCGAATTGCTAAAATAACAAGGAAATAAAATCATTTTGATTGATGGGCTTGTTGTAGAGCTTCAACTTGTGACCATTAAAGACAAATGAAACTTATTTTTTATCAATTATATTTATCTATACATAAACATTATCAAACACTTTTGTATCTCATAAGGACTATCTCATAAGGACCAATAAAATGAGTTTTGAATTTACCGTTGAAGTCCTTAAATTTGGAATAAAAGATAAAATATCAATCACCTATTTTAAATTTCTCCTTATTAATAAACTTATCATGCCACGTTTGATAATGTTGTCATTGATGTCAAGGTTAAGGCCAAGAAGGAATAAGGAAACAGGTTGAGAAAGCTAAAAATATTGTGTGGAATAAAATATTATGTGAAGGAAAAGCTTTGGTAAAAGTAATGCTTGCGTAGAAAGTAATATTGTGCGAAAGAAAAGTTTGTGAAGAAGTAAGGGTTTGTTCCACTGCTCCACATAAAATGGGGCCAAAATAGGCATGATGCCAACAATGACCTGGAATGAAAGGTGGCAAGAAGCACTAATGTGGCAGCAATAAGTGATGACATGTTTTAGGTTGATTTGTTGCTTTTTACCAGCCAAATCTACATGTGGAAGGTGACATGTGGTAAGTAGCATGGAAAGAAATGTGGGGATATATCATGTGGTTCTCGGTGATTAGTCCATGATGGCATGATGTAATAGAATTAAATGCCTCAATATCTATGGCAATACCTTTTTTGGTAAATTTTTTATGTGTTAAACAATTTTATTGATTCTACTGTTGATAGACAAAAACCACGTGACATAAATATTGACAACACTTCTGGGTCCCAGTTAAGGCCTTAGGTCATTGAAAAATAGAATGTTGAAATGGAAATTTTAGTGATAATTTCGAGAGGTGAAATCACGAAGTGATAAGATAATTATCCATCAGTTGTAGTAAATGAAAAGGAATGTTTTCAAGTAAATATTATGTTTACTAGCCACTCTAGGTTCTACGACAAAGAAATATTGGTCATAAGTTCTCAATATATTGTTTTTTTGTTAATAGAAACAAAAGTGACCATTGGGATAGGTTACGTTTCCCACAAATCAGGGTTTTGCTACAACTCATTCACAAGGGAAAATATTTTAGTGTTAGTTAAAAAACTTCCTAGACATGATAAGGTGCATAGATAGGTCCATATAGAGAAAAATCCCATAGAATTAATTGAAAAACCACCTAGGAAGGAAAAGGCACATAGATAAATCAAAATGGAGAAAAAGAGCATGCAAAAAATTATAAATAGAAATAGGTAGTTAGAGGAATATGTAATGATTAGAGCATATGAAAGAGCTGTTGGAAATATTGTCATTGATGGCAAAGGAGGCAGCACTCAGGCAAAGGAGCCAACACTCAGGCAAAAGAGGTAGCGTTGAAGCAGAGGAAGGCAAAAGAGGCACAACGAAAGCAATAGAGGCAGCAAGAAGGAAGTCAAAATGTAACACTCATAGAAGCACAGTGAAGAACTATTATCGAAAGGTAGAGACAGAGGCAGAGCGACAGAAGAAACAGTGACAGAGGCAGAGAGTCGTTACAAAATTTCGGGAATCACACACTCCAACCGGCGTTATACATATAATACATAATCCCTATTCCGGGAATCGCTTAACTCCAGCGGCAATGCAATGCATATAATACAGAACCATATTCCGAGAATCGCTTCACTCCAGCGGCAAAAATATATATAAACATATATGTGCAGCGCATCACATAAACAAAGGTCTAAGCTCAAATATATAAGTGGAGCACTTTATTAAAGAGCGCAAAAAACGAAGATTTAAATGGCGGGACCCCTCCTCAATCGCAATCGGAAATCGCAAGGGGAGCAGAACATCACAACAGAAAGTTTCGATTGCGATTAAGAGCTCGGACCCGATGGGCGTATAAATCATGGTTAATATATATTTGAGTTCCAGGTCTAATCGCATCGGCATTGGTCAATCGCATCGGAGAACATATGAGTTGCGATTGTGATTGGAAGTCTGGACCCGATGGAGGTATGAATTATAATTCAAACGTGTTTGAAGTCCTTTCCCAATCGCATCGGCAAAATACAATGAACAGTGGCCAATCGCAACACATATTAAAAGACTTGCGATTGTGATTAAGAGTTCGGACCCGATGGGCTTATAAACCATGAGTAACAAGTTTTTGAAGTCCGACATGATCGCATCAGAACAACCCAATCGCATCAGAGAATATAAGATTTGCGATTGCGATTGGAAGCTCGGACCCAATGGGATTATAAAATTTGATTAATAAAATTTGAATCCCAATCGCATCGATATTAGTCAATCGTATCGGAAAAGAACAGTGAACAGTGACTCAATCGCATCGGAGTATTTGAAGTTGCAATTTCGATCAATCGCAATCGGAGCAGGAGTGATCAATCACAATCGGAGGAGAATCAATGCATCAAAAAGCGTGTCAGGTGGGCCTGAAAGAGCATTTGTTAAGTATTATCAAGATTATTCATTGATTATAGTAGAAGCGACAGTTTCTTTTTAAAACCTTATATAAGGATGCCGAGAGTTGATTTAAGTTAAAAGGCACTGTTATATATATAAAAGGCGAATGTATTAAAGATGTGCTGCGTGGTCTGTGGGTTGTATGTATATGCCTCAGCTTAAGGTGGAGGGCGATTATTAATATACGACTGTGATATATGTCCGTTCTGCTTGCGGAATATTCCACATCAACAAGACACTAATAGCATAAAAGGGATTGGAGTTCCTCCAGATTTACAGTCAGCAGATATAAAAGGAACAGTTGCACGCATGCAACAGTTACACCACAGCAGAGGACAGAAAAGACAAAGACACAGTCAGAGAAAAGAAAAATGCGCAACAAGCCAAGAGACAAAACGAGTGAGCTGGAGTTCTCATTTAAATTTGAATGTAAATGTTTTATTTAAATTTATATTTTTGTGATGCATTGGAAAGTCTCCGGAAAAGAGCAAATATCCCACTGTAATATTAAAATAAGCACCTACAATTACATTTTTCTAAGTGAGCTGAAAAGAGATGAGAAGGTAGAAGGCAAAGAGACATGGCTGTCCATTTCGAATTCCCAGTGGAATACAAACAGCCATGAAGCTATTTTTTGTATAAAACAGGGTAATATCCAAGGGGAGAGGGGTTTACGAAAAAGGAGTGAGAGAAGAAGAGATTATGCAGCAAAATTAAAGAGAGTTGAAGAGAATAAGCAAGCTACAAGAAGAATGTGAATAAGGAGGAGCTGAGTAAAGAAGAAGAAGGGGTTGAGCAGAGATGATGCAGGTCTGATATAAGATTTGATGAACAACAGAGAAGAAGGTACAAAACATAGCTGATATCCAAGGTAAATCAGCAAGTGTTTTATTTTTGAAAGAGTAAGGAAGTTGGAGCTTCCCTATCAAGTTGTAGCTTGATAGATGTCAGTTGTAGCTGACTGAGGTAGGAGCCTTCCTGTAGGTTGGCGCCTGTAGAAAATAGATGGAAGTTGGAGCTTCCTTGCAAGTTGTAGCTTGCAGAATTGAGGTTGGAGCCTCCTGTAGGTTGGTGCCTACCGAAAATCAGTGGTGAGAGGGAGTTGCAGCTTGCCTTTGCATCACAACAATAATAAGATGTGGTTTTCTCCCTTTATGGGTTTCCATGTATATCTGGTGTCTATGTGCATGATTTCTATGTGTTGATATGATATATCTATTCTACTAATACTTGCTGCTAACATATTAAGACTGCTGGTGCATTATCTAATCTTCTTATTAATTGCTGCTCATAAATAAATATTGCTCACACATTATGTTGATCATGAAATGAAGGTGTTAATAAAGTAAAATAATTTTTAAAGGAAAAAGTTTTAAAAGTCCATGAATGTGTTAAACTGATTCACCCCCCCCCCCCTCTCAGTTTAACTAAGAGTTAAACAATTAGTATCAGAGCGGGTTCCTTTGTACAAGTCTAACAACTGAAAGGAGATCCTAGGTTCCCAAGATGGCTAGTAAAGAAGGATGCTCAACCAATAAAGCCCCTTTCTTCATTGGTGAAAATTATGCTTTCTGGAAAATCAGAATGAAGACATACATAATGTCTCTAGGAATAGAAGTCTGGGCTGCTGTGGAATTAGGATATGCCCCGAAGGCAACTGACTCAGAAAAGGATGCAAAACAAGATTTTGTGGCTAATACAAAAGCCATGAATGCCATCCTAAATGGATTATGTGAAGTAGAGTTTATTAAAGTAATGCACAAAGACACTGCCAAGAAAATATGGGATACTTTTGAAGACATACATGAGGGAGACCAGAAAGTAAAATCTGCCAAACTTCAAGTATATAGAGCCCAGTTTGAAAAATTAAAAATTAATGATGATGAAGATGTTGGCAGCTTCTTCTTAAAAGTTGCAGAAATTGTTAACAATATGAAAGCTCTTTGAGAAACCATACCAGAAAGTATAGTTGTGCAAAATATTCTAAGATCACTCCCATCCAGATTTAATCCCAAGGTATCTGCAATAGAAGAGACAACGGTTTGGGAGACTTTGACCATGAACCAGCTACTTGGAAATCTAACAGCCTATGAAATGAGGCTCCCACAGAAGAAACCAAGTTCGAGGGAAGCAGCCTTTAAAACAGAAAAGAAGAAAGAAGAAGAGGAAGAAATATGCTCTTGCTCTGATGAAGAAGAGGCTAAATTTGTCAAGAAATTGGATAAAGGATCAGGTAGATACAAAGGTAAACTTCCTTTTAAATTCTTTAACTATGGAAGAGTTGGACATTATGCTGCTAAATGTCCTCACAAGAAAGTAAGAAATCAAGCTCAAGAATCAGAGAAAGACACATCAAAGAATTGGCAGAAAGGAAAGAAATTCAGCAGAAAATCCTTCTATGCTCAGCAAGACAGCAGTGCATTTGAAGACTCAGATGAACCCTCAGGAGAAGAGGGAACCTCTGAATTTTTACTAATGTCCATAGAAGATCTTGAAGGACTCTTGCTATAAGAAGAAGAAGAAGGGGAAGTCGATCTTGAGGGGGAGCTAAGAAGTGCTCTGGAGGAGATTGACAGACTCAAACTAAAATGCAGAAAACAAAAAGAGATTATCCTCAAATGTGTGAAAGAAGAACAAAATTCAGAAGTCCTCATGCAGCTGAAGGTAAAGCTTGAAGAAGCCAAGAAGATAGAAGATATATTACTTCAGCAAATCAAAGATAAAACTCGAGAACAAGAGAAGCTGGAAGAAGAAATTCTGTGTCTGAGAAGGAAATTAGAAAGTGCTCAACATAAAGTTTCTATATACCCTTCTCAAATGACAAGTTCTAGTAGGTTGAATGAAATCTTGGATGCTCAAAGATCTCCTCTAATAAAAACTGGGATAGGCTATGAAGGAGAATCAAGTAAAGGCAAAGAAAAGGAAAACAAAAATATATTTTTTGTGAAAGCAAAGAAGGTTGATGAAGCGGCCCAAATAATTCCTACAAAGGAAGAAACATGTAATGAGAAAGACAGAGACCAAAAGAAACCTCTAATAACAAAGATTGTAACAAATACTAAGACAATAGAGAAAAGATCATATATTCCTGATTATATCAAATTTGGAAGCCATCAAAGGAGATTCTTGCCTCCTATGAAGAATGCCACCTGTTATGTCTGCCACAAGCAGGGACACATTGCTGCATATTGTCATGCAAGGAGGAATGATTCACACCAGCAAAAGAGACAAGCATGGAAGAGACAACCTTACATCAGGTATGCAAGTAATTTCTATGGTTATTGTTTTTATTGTAAGGATTTTGGCCATAGAATTATTGAATGTAGAAAGTATGGACAAAGACTGATGTTCAATACCTCAAGGAGGTTTATGAGTCAAAGCAATTTTGTTCATGCTCACAATTCCGCAAAAACTATAATCAAATGTTATATATGCAATCAAATTGGGCATATATCTTCCAAGTGTTCTCTAAAGGGATATAATTCATCACCTCACAAAAGATACCAAACAAAAGGGGGCCTCCAGTGGATAAAGAAGGCGAATAAATGTGACTTGGCTTTAACTGCTCAAGATTTGAAGAGTCAATGGTAGTTGGACAGTGGCTGCTCTAAACACATGACAGGAGATAAAAACAAGTTTTTAACTCTTGACGAAAAGAAATCGGGCAATGTCACTTTTGGAAATGACAAATCAGGAAAGATCAAGGGAAAAGGATCAGTCAGCATAGACAATGGCAGAGGAAAGGCCCAAGATGTATTATATGTAGATGGACTGAAAGAAAATTTACTAAGTGTCAGTCAGATGTGTGATAAAGGCTGTGAAGTTCTCTTTAGAGCACAAGATTGTGTAGTCAGATCAAGAACAACGGGAAAAACTCTACTCAAAGGTGTTCGAACAGAGAGTAATGTGTACATAGTGAGAGAGGAGGATGAAGCCTGCCATCTTAGCAAACTCGAGGAGTCATGGTTATGGCATAAGAGATTGGGACATCTCAGCTTTGACCATATCATTAGACTGAGCAAGAAGAAAACTGTCAGAGATATGCCAGAAATAAAAAGGCCCTCAAACACAATATGCAAATCTTGTCAGTTGGGGAAACAAACTCACACATCCTTTAAATCTAAAGAAGAGTTATCAACAAGAAGACCACTGCAACTTGTGCACATGGATCTGTGTGGACCTGCAAGAACTAAAACACCAAGTGGAGAGTCCTACTTTATGCTGATAATAGATGATTTCTCTAGAATGACATGGGTTTCTTTTCTCAAGAATAAATCGGAAGCTCTGGACAAATTCAAAACATTTAAAGCATTAGCAGAAAATCAGACAGGATGCAAGCTGAAATGCATCAGATCAGACAGAGGAGGTAAATTCACTGATTATGACTTTGCAAACCTATGTAATGAACATGGAATAAAGCAACAATTTACTATTGCAGGGACACCTCAGCAGAATGGAGTAGTAGAGAGACAAAACAGGTCTGTACAACAAATAGCCAGAGCTATGATGCAAGAGAATAATATTGCTCAAACATTCTGGGCAGAAGCAGTACACACAGCAGTACATATCCTTAATAAAGCTCACTTAAGGCCAAGCAGTGATAAGACTCCATATGAACTATGGCATGGAAAGCCAGCTTCAATAAAACATTTCAGAGTCTTTGGTAGCAAGTGTTACATAAATAATAATGATGAAAACCTTGGGAAATTTGATGCAAGAGCAGATGAAGGGATTTTTCTAGGATATGCTTCCAAAAGTAAAGGGTACAGGTGCTACAATAAGACTCTTCAGAAAATAGTTGAAAGTATTGATGTGAGATTTGATGAAGAATTTCTAAACAATACAAGAAATACAGACTGCTGCAGTCCATCAGATAATCATGAAGAAGAAGATCAGAATGATGATGAAACCAGCAAGACATCAGAAGATGCTAGATTAAACTCAAAAACCCCCTCAAGATACACTCAGAAGAATCATCCTGAAGATCGGATCATAGGAGACAAGAAAGCAGGAGTCTAGACAAGAAGGCAGCTAACAGAACAGACAGAAGAAGTATACATAGCCATGTTATCACAAATAGAGCCAAAGAAATTTGAAGAAGCCAGCAAGGACAAGTATTGGATAAAAGCAATGAATGAAGAATTGGACCAAATTGAGAAGAAAAATACCTGGGAACTAGTTCCTAGACCTATTGAGAAAAATATCATTGGTTCAAAATGGGTATTCAAAAACAAAATGAATGAGAAAGGACAAGTAATCAGGAATAAAGCTAGGCTGGTCTGCAAAGGATACTCACAAATAGAAGGACTTGATTATGATGAAACATTTGCCCCTATAGCTAGAATGGAAGCTATCAGAATGTTCCTGGAATTTGCATGCTATCAAGATTTCAAGGTATATCAAATGGATGTAAAATCTGCTTTTCTTAATGGTGATCTAGAAGAAGAAGTGTACATGGAACAACTAGAAGGTTTCTCATTGACAGATAAAGAAGACTATGCATGTAAACTGAAAAAGGCCCTATATGGACTGAAACAGGCTCCTCGTGCTTGGTACTCAAGACTGGATAAATATTTGCAAAAAAAGGGTTTTAAGAGAGGTGGAGTAGACAACAACCTATACATAAAAGCCCATGAAAATGAACTTTTGATTGTTGTAGTGTATGTTGATGACATTATGTTTGGAAGCAACAAAGATGATCTAGCAAAAGGGTTTGCTGATGAAATGAAAACAGAGTTTGAAATGTCTATGATCGGAGAGCTCAGTTTCTACTTGGGACTACAAATTCAACAAAAGAACACAAGTACATTTATTTCACAAGAAAAATACATAAAAGAAATGTTGAAAAAGTTCAAAATGGAGGACTGCAAACCTGTGTCAACTCCCATGACCACAGGTTGCAAGCTGTGTGCTAATGATGGGTCTGCTGACATAGATCAAAGAATTTACAGATCCATGATTGGAAGTCTATTGTATCTGACTGCATCAAGACCAGACATCATGCTAGCAGTAGGATTAGTGGCTAGATATCAAGCAGCACCTAAACAAAACCATCTTCTGGCAGTCAAAAGAATATTCAGATATCTACAAGGAACAATACAGTGTGGACTTTGGTATCCTAAAAGCAACAACTTCACTTTATCAGCATACACAGATGCAGATTGGGCCAGCTGTGTGGATGATAGGAAGAGTACAAGTGGAGGTGCATTCTATCTAGGAAAAAGTCTGGTGGCATGGCTAAGCAAGAAACAAACATCCATCTCTTTGTCTACAGCTGAAGCAGAATATATAGCAGCAGCATCATGTTGTACACAAGTCATGTGGATGAAGCAAACTCTTCAAGACATGAAGGTAAGCATTGATGAACATATTTCAATAAAATGTGATAATACAAGTGCTATAAGTATATCTAAAAATCCTGTACTTCACTCAAAAACTAAACATATTCATATTAAGTATCATTTCCTCTGAGAACAAGTGGCTCAGAAGATAGTAAAGCTGGAATATGTACCAACGAAAGAACAGACAACTGATATATTTACCAAACCTCTTGCTAGAGAACCATTTCAATACTTGAGAGATAAGCTAGGGGTAGTATCTGCAGATGCTACTCTCTGATATAAAGATAAAGCACAGTCTCAGGGGGAGAACAAAACGAAGATATCATTCCAGGGGGAGAACAGCCAACAAGATAAGCATATAACAAGTCCACAGGATCAGCATTATCAGTATTATCAGCATTATCAATAGTATCAGCATTCCGAAGCAACAAGAACCGTTCAATTGTAAAATGCATATTACAGGCACTACAAATGAAACACAACTATAAAACATATATTGGCTCACTATACCAAAGTGTTCTCTCAGCAAGTTTCATACATCACTCTGGAGCAGCATAGTCTAATTTCAGCAGAAGAGGACCTAAACGTAACTCAGAGAAAGGAAATGCAATGACAGAACCCATACAGAGAGATGAGGCGTCGTCCTTTGCCATTGATGTCAAAGGGGGAGGAAGAACAAACAACAGGAGGAAGAGCAGGCAAACAAGAAGAGCAAGCAACAAGAGAAAGAGAAAGCAAACAGAGAAAGTGGATTGCCATCAATGCCAAAGGGGGAGACTGTTGGAAATATTGTCATTGATGGCAAAGGAGGCAGCACTCAGGCAAAGGAGGCAACACTCAGGCAAAAGAGGCAGCGCTGAAGCAGAGGAAGGCAAAAGAGGCACAGTGAAAGCAATAGAGGCAGCAAGAAGGAAGTCAAAATATAACACTCATAGAAGCACAGTGAAGAACCGTTATCGAAAGGTAGAGACAGAGGTAGAGCGACAGAAGCAGCAGTGACAGAGGCAAAGAGCCGTTACAAAATTCCGGGAATCACACACTCCAATCGGCGTTATACATATAATACATAATCCCTATTCCGGGAATCTCTTAACTCCAGCGGCAATGCAATGCATATAATACAGAACCATATTCCGAGAATCGCACACTCCAACCGACGTTATACATATAATATAACACAAAAATTATTCTGGGAATCGCTTCACTCCAGCGACAAAAATATATATAAACATATATGTGCAACGCATCACATAAACAAAGGTCTAAGCTCAAATATATAAGTGGAGCACTTTATTAAAGAGCGCACAAAACGAAGATTTAAATGGCGGTACCCCTCCTCAATCGCAATCGGAAATCGCAAGGGGAGCGGAACATCACAACAGAAAGTTGCGATTGCGATTAAGAGCTCGGACCCGATGGGCGTATAAATCATGGTTAATATATATTTGAGTTCCAGGTCTAATCGCATCGGCATTGGTCAATCGCATCGGAGAACATATGAGTTGCGATTGCGATTGGAAGTCCGGACCCGATGGAGGTATGAATTATAATTCAAACGTGTTTGAATTCCTTTCCCAATCGCATCGGAAAAATACAATGAACAGTGGCCATTCGCAACACATATTAAAAGACTTGCGATTGCGATTAAGAGTTCGGACCCGATGGGCTTATAAACCATGAGTAACAAGTTTTTGAAGTCCGACATGATCGCATCGGAACAACCCAATCGCATCGGAGAATATAAGAGTTGCGATTGCGATTGGAAGCCCGGACCTGATGGGATTATAAACTTTGATTAATAAAATTTGAATCCCAATCGCATTGGCAAAGAACAGTGAACAGTGACTCAATCGCATCGGAGTATTTGAAGTTGCGATTGCGATCAATCGCAATTGGAGCAGGAGCGATCAATCGCAATCAGAGGAGAATCAATGCATCAAAAAGCGTGTCAGGTGGGCCCGAAAGAGCATTTGTTAAGTATTATCAAGATTATTCATTGATTATAGTAGAAGCAGCAGTTTCTTGTTAAAACCTTATATAAGGATGCCGAGAGTTGATTTAAGTTAAAAGGCACTGTTATATATATAAAAGGCGAATGTATTAAAGATGTGCTGCGTGGTCTGTGGGTTGTATGTATATGCCTCAGCTTAAGGTGGAGGGCGATTATTAATATACGATTGTGATATATGTCCGTTCCGCTTGCAGAATGTTCCACATCAACAAGACACTAATAGCATAAAAGGGATTGGAGTTCCTCCCGATTTACAGTCAGCAGATATAAAAGGAACAGTTGCACGCATGCAACAGTTACACCACAACAGAGGACAAAAAAGACAAAGACACAGTCAGAGAAAAGACAAATGCGCAACAAGCCAAGAGACAAAACGAGTGAGCTGGAGTTCTCATTTAAATTTGAATGTAAATGTTTTATTTAAATTTATACTGTTGTGATGCATTGGCAAGTCTCCGGAAGAGAGCAAATATCCCACTGTAATATTAAAATAAGCACCTACAATTACATTTTTCTGAGTGAGCTGAAAAGAGATGAGAAGGTAGAAGGCAAAGAGACATGGCTGTCCATTTCGAATTCCCAGTGGAATACAAACAGCCATGAAGCTATTTTTGTATAAAATAGGGTAATATCCAAGGGGAGAGTGTTGACGAAAAAGGAGTGAGAGAAGAAGAGAGTATGCAGCAGAATTAAAGAGAGTTGAAGAGAATAAGCAAGCTGCAAGAAGAATGTGAATAAGGAGGAGCTGAGTAAAGAAGAAGAAGGGGCTGAGCAGAGATGATGCAGGTCTGATATAAGATTTGATGAATAGCAGAGAAGAAGGTACAGAACAGAGCTGATATCCAAGGTAAATCAGCAAGTGTTTTATTTTTGAAAGAGTAAGGAAGTTGGAGCTTCCCTATCAAGTTGTAGCTTGATAGATGTCAGTTGTAGCTGACTGAGGTAGGAGCCTCCCGTAGGTTGGTGCCTGCAGAAAATAGATGGAAGTTGGAGCTTCCTTGCAAGTTGTAGCTTGCAGAATTGAGGTTGGAGCCTCCTGTAGGTTGGTGCCTGCAGAAAATCAGTGGTGAGAGGGAGTTGGAGCTTGCCTTTGCATCACAACAATAATAAGATGTGGTTTTCTCCCTTTATGGGTTTCCACGTATATCTGGTGTCTACGTGCATGATGTCTATGTGTTGATATGATATATCTATTCTGCTAATACTTGCTGCTAACATATTAAGACTGCTGGTGCATTATCTAATCTTCTTATTAATTGCTGCTCATAAATAAATATTGCTCACACATTATGTTGATCATGAAATGAAGGTATTAATAAAGTAAAATAATTTTTAAAGGAAAAAGTTTTAAAAGTCCATGAATGTGTTAAACTGATTCACCCCCCCCCTCTCAGTTTAACTAAGAGTTCAACAAGAGCATATACACTTTCAAGAAGCATGAATGAGGTGAGCACATACATAAGAATAATTATGAGCATGTGGAGAGCATAAATGTGAAGGGATGTGAAAATTGTGTGAGAGGATAGGAGATATGTAGATATCTAGTCCTATAAGAGATGAAAATAAAGCTTAGATATAGCGTGTTGGTAGATTTGAGTAAACATGCGTAAATAGAGTGCGTGAAGTTGAGAAATGCGAGATATGGTCCAGTAAGGAGATGGTATAATAGAGTGCAGTAAATGTGTAGCATGGGAGAATATTGATACTATGAAAGAAAAGAAAGAAATAAGATCTAAATTAAAAGGTTGTTTTCGATATAAGAATTAAAGAAGGTCCTTCTAGATCTATTCTGAAAATGTGATGAAACAAAGATATATAAGGTGAAAGAAATTGGATTAGTAGATCTAAAGGGGATTGGTGTCTCCTATAAGTCAATGCTTGCAAATATAAGGGGGTTGGTGCCTCCAATAATTTGGTGCTTGCAAAGTTGAGGGGAATGGTGTCTCCTGTAGTTTGGTGTTTATGAATATTGTAAAAGTAGGTTGGTGCTTGCTTCAATCATATAAATAAAAGAAGTTTTGTGTTTTCCCCCAGATGGGTTTCTACATATATCTTGTGTTCAACACTATTATGTGATAAATGTATTATTTTTTGATTGAATGGTTTAAATAAGTGTAAAATTTTATTATATTGATTCACACCCCCTTCTCAGTATAATTGTTAAACCCAACAACCACTTCATTTTTCATTTTTGAACCAAAATAGTTTGTTATAGAACTTCTTGTTTGATTTCATCTAACTCATTTAATTTCACAATTCTTTTCTTATAATATTTTGTTAATTCCATTGCTACTTCAAAAAAAAATTAAAGTTTGAATTTGAAATTCAATTGGAAAAAGGAATTTCTTACCACATATTAGTTCATAAGGGTTAAAATTAGTAGTATTTTTCCATGTTGTCTTGTAAGCCAACAAAGCTTCTAGAAGTTGATTTACCCAATCCTTCCAATGAAGTTGGACTGTCTTGGTCATGCTTTCTTTTAACACTTTGTTTGTAGAATCCACTTAACCTTTATCTTGAAGATGGTAAGGAGAATAATTACAATGTTTACTTTTGTACTTTTAAATAACTCTGTTCACAAGCTTTGAAGTAAAATATTCTCTTTGGCCAATAACAATTTCTTTGATGACTCAAAATCTAATGAATATTTCAAACAAAAAAATGACTATTGTTTTTTCTATTGCTTGTGTTATGGATTTTGTTTTCACCCATTTTTTCACATAATCAATGCAAACTAATATATATTTATTTCCTTTAGATGAAGCTCTATAGGTCCTCAAAAACTATATCCATGTTGCTAGGATTACAACAATTCTCTCTCTGTGTTTTGTATAATGAAAACAAACAAAAAAGGACCTATATAATTTTTTTCTTATTTTCCTTAAAAAGATTAATTTTTTAAAAATAAATAGGAAAATTTACAAAAAATAGCTTCATAAGTTGAAGGTAAAATTATGTTTCTACTACAAAATTTTACATCCGCCTCATGACTCTCTGATCTCCCAACTACGAAGTCAGGTTGAGTTTCTTTTTCGCTCTATTGAAATTTCAACCCCGACATTCCGACCTCCCGATCTCCCGATTAGCATTCATCATCCAATCTTGTGGTATCTCCCGAATCTTGTGTAGTCGAGGTCGGAAGTGGTAAATCTCTTCACACAAATAAGTCACCATATAACTACCCGATTATCTGACTCCCCGACTTTTCAAATAAAATATTATTTTTCTCGATTTGTGTATTTTTCATTTTAATTCTCATTAAACTGATTTTAGATTTTCAAGCTTAAACTATTTTGATTGGATTTTGACATAAAAATTCCTTTGTGAATGTATCTATTTACGAAAGAGAACAGTTGGCCACATAACGTGAAATTAATGATCAACTCAGATAAATTACTTCATGCATTTCCCTATTTTCATCAAAATTAATAAGCTTATCAACTCCTTTTAGTTTTCATGTTGTTTCAACCAGTTATTCATGTTTTAGAGAGAATTGACTTATAAAGAACATATTGAGTTTCAATTATTTTTTCTTTATGTAAAACTATACTCTTAAAGGATTACTTAAGATTATTTCATAATTTTTACCAGAGATAACTTGTCTTTTCCAGTTTTGTTTGTAGGCCATAAAATGGGAAAGAAAGGAAAGTCACCTGCTGCAAAACAAGTCATGGAGAAAAATAAAGGAAAGTTGAAATAGGTAGAGAATATAAAACCAAAGGAATACAACCTCAACCCACTCTCATCTCTGATTCCACTTATAAAACTCATAAATTAGGTACGATGAAGTGGGAGGATATTTTTGAATTCTTTGAGAATAGAGAATGGTTCAAAGTTGTTAGGGCTTCTAAGTCAAAAAATAATATTTTGGATGGAATTAGAACAATATAATTGCATTAAGTATTTGTTAGGGCTAAATATATCCCTTACTATGATATCATTTCATGGATTTTGGCACATATCTTCCTCCCAACACACATTGGGTTAGATTGATCCGGATTATCTTAGCTACCAGAATTAAGCAAGATATTTTACTTATGTGATGTTAGAAAAGTTTCATGTGAAAGAGTATGAAATACCACATGTGCATACTTTAAAGAAGAAGAAACATAAATAAAACCATCAAATCAAAGAACACACACAAGTTGATAGTGGATTTCACATAGTGTGGGTTATGTCTTAGCGCCCAGTGTCAAGAGTGGGGAGGTCACTTCATTAATTGTTGCAAGATGATTATTAATACATGATGTGTTCTTTTTCAATACAAGGAAAAAAATCTCTTAACTAGAGTGACATGTCTCTCCACAATATTGTCTTCTATAAGAATTATCATTCATAAAATCTCTCCTTCATCATGAAAAAATATCAAACTCTAACATGAAGTGGCATACAAGGATCCTCCAACAAAACATAAAAAAAGGATCTCAACATCATATCATCATCTCACCAAAAATATAAAGAAGACATGGAATCAATGCATCTTATACCTCCACTTTCGGAAATGGCCTGAAATTACACAACTTTGTTGAAGAAACAGGCAACATGATTGAACTCCTGGTGAAAAATCATAAAATTTGACTGTAAACTCTACCCATTTCTGAATCAGTCAAATTTGGGCTCCCTGAGAATCTCAAAGATTCCTAAAATATTATCTTTTGAGGGCTGACTAAAATTCACCTAGTCAGACGAGGAAACTGATCACACCATCATGTTCCTTGAGAAAAACAAAGAAAAATGAGTATAAAGCCGGTTTGGTTCTGAAAATTTTATTTTCAAGCCTCTCGAGAATCTTTTAGATTCTATTCATATTTTTGCATCAAGTTTTCAACTTCATGGTTTCGCCCTCAACATTTTGATTCTAAAAAAACCGTTGCTTAGATCAGAAAAATGACCAAGCCATCAGTTTTGTCTTGGTCAAAATTCAGCTCTAAGGAATCTAAAATATTCCTCAAATATTCCCTACGTCAAAGTTTCACCCACCAAAGATCCACCTAGAACATGGTTCTACATTGATTCATGGTTCCGTTGCACATAATTTATCTCTACGCATTGTCCTAACTTCACCCATGGTTCATCTTTCCACTCTCATGCTCCTCCCTCCTACATGAAATTAGGTGTTTAAATAATGTTCAGGTCGACGAACATAACAAGAATGGTCATTAGTTGCATTGTCATCAGACTCCATTTAAAGTGTTTGGTTGAAAAGTGGTCGGGGCTTCCAACCTTGCCAACCCCAACCCTTTCTTTTATTTTAATAAATAGTTTGTACTCCAAAAAATCCGCCATTGGAAAAACCCATTAGCATATTCCACAGCCGTTTAAATTAGCTCATGCGTTGAATGGATTTTTTATATGGTTTTTAATAATCCATATTTATGGTATTACAACCATATCACCACCATATAGAATTTGAACATTATTTCATTTAATAATTCGTTGTTTTTTTATATAAATTTTATATAAAACCATATTTAATATATGGTTTCAAACCATATATAACAAACACCTTATTTTGAGTTTTTATATGGTTTGTTTGTTTTTCTTTGGTTAATTTTAATATTTTGTATATATATATATATATATATATAATCTTTTTGTGCAGGGATAGGATGCCAATGCTGGAGTGCCACGTATCGATGACCTATTGGTCATTTAGTCACCACATAAGCATAGCGGGTCCCACATACCCTTATGACTTGAAAACTTTTTATGGTCATAAAATGGTCGTACAAACTCCAATTTAGGTGTCGTTCACATCATTGGTTTTGAAATGAAAAGCTATAGAACTTAATGCCAATGTTGTTGAGATTTAGGGACTTTGAAATTTGAGCCTTTTTGAAGCCGCATGGATCATTCCTCCCCACTAATAATATTTTGGTCTTCCAAAAGCATGAACACAATCTGTAATTTTTTTACTCCCTCATATGCACAATAAGTGCCCTAACAAGCCACACTTCCTTCTCCTTCAACTTTGTTCTTCGGATCCATAAGTGATGAACCAACACCTATACTCTATGCAAAGATGTAGTACATTTTGAAAAATATATTTTCAAGTATATTACCTATCATGACCCAAGAAAACCCATAATTTCCAAGAGTTTATAGCAGACTCTTTGGTCAAGTTTAAAATAGAAACTAGTACCCCAACTATCCACAAAAGACCAAAAACATCATCATGTTTCTTTAATAAGTAATGGAAAAAACTTCATCACTTTTACAATCATTTCACAACATGTGATTTACAAAATGTGGCCATGATAGACTACTATCTCTAATAAAACCATATCTCACTCATCAAAGTGAATGGGTCACCATTCTAGAGTTGACTCTCTTGTCGAAAAGCTTTATTGGCTGATTCTTGCATAGGCACTTTTTCCTTCCTATGACACTACTCTGGATGGAGCTCCCAACATGTAGCTCTCTAACATGCCCATATTTATTTTTACAATGGCTGCGAAATTTATTTTTCCTCCATATTTTTCTAACTTTCTTCTTGCCCTGATGTGGATAATATTTTTCATGTCTTGTCTTCTTTCTTACTGTCATTCTCTTCCAACACTTGGAAATATCATGGTTATGCAAGCAACAAAAACTACATGGTTTTCTATGCCATGATTTCCTCTCATCATCAAAAATCTCCATGCAATCAAAAGGCACATTAGAAAAAAAGGACTTTTTATACCTCACCTGGTTTTCTTTGGTGTAATCCTAGAAATGAGAGCTCGCCTTAGCTCTTCCTGTGAAAAATGAATTGTCATGGGAATATTGTGATGTGTTCCCATCATCCTCTTTCCTTGATGATGTTGACAATGTCTTGGATTCTTTGTCTAGAGAAACCCTTGCTTCTTCTACCTTCGAGCATTCTCCTTCAGTGTACCCCAATCCTAGAATGGGTATCTCAAGGCTTCCAATAGAAATAAAATCATGTGAAAATGAAACTGAAGAACTATCAACATTGCTTAGCTCAGTTGTTCATAATGAAGCAAGTGATGATGGCTTCATTAAGCCCTCGTTGCACTTCAAACTTTTCAAGGCCTCTTTCGTAGCTCATAACTGAAGTTGCAATCTCTGCTTTTCTTCTTTTCCTTCTTGTATAAGTCTCCTAAATTGAGCATTCTCTACTTGAAGGCTCCAATTGATATATTCATTTGAATGTTGAGAAGAAGATGAAGAAGAAGTATATTCACCCGAATATGGAGATGGAGCATCATCCTCTTCTCTCTCTTTCTCTCTTTCCTTTTTTTCCATTTTCTCCTCATAATTTACATACATTATATCTACCATTTTTGACATCTTATACAATGCCTCGTAGATATATTTGTGATCCTCCATTTTATTTTCTTATTGAAAGTTCAATCTTTGGTTATCATTCACACTCACAATTTTCATCAGAATCAAGACAAATATGATACCAAACTTGATCCAAATTCTCTCAGCTACTGGAATTAACCAATATCTTTTACTTCTATGATGTTAGCATAATTTCATGTGAAAAAGTATGAAAAACCGCATGTGCATACTTTAAATAATAATAAAAATAAAGAAAGAGATCAATTCAAATAACACACACAAGTTGATAATGGATTTCACCCAGTGTGGATTACGTCTTTGGTCCCGATGTCAAGAGTGGGGAGGTCACTTCATTAATTGCTGCAAGATGATGATGAATACATGATGTGTTCTTTGTCAATACAAGAAATAAATCTATTAACTAGAGTGGCATGTCTATCCACGAGATGCTCTTTTATAAGAACTCTCGCTCATAAAATCTCTCCTTCAACATGAAAAAATATCAAATTCTCACATGAAGTGAAATACAAGGATCCTCCAACAAAATGGAAAACATGGATCTTAACATAAAATCATCATCTCAGCAAAAAAACAAAATAATACATGGCACCAGTGCATCTTATACTTCCACTTCTGGGGATGGTTTGAAATTACATAACTCTGCTAAATAAACATGCAACATGATTGAATTCCTAGATAAAAATAGTTAAATATGATTGTAAACTTGACCCCTTTCTGATTCGGTCAAATTTGGGCTCCATGGAAATGTCAAAGATTCATCAAAGATTCTCTTATGAGGGTTGAATAAAATTTAACTGCTCAGATGAATACATGATCACACCATCACGTTGCTTGTGAAAAACTGAAAAAAATGAGCATAAAGTTGATATGGTTCTAAAAATGTCATTTTCGAGCCTCCATGGAATCTTTTGGATTTTATGCGAATTCCTGCATCAAGGTTCCAACTTTATGGTTTCGCCCTCAACATTTCCATTTTGAAAAAAATGCTGCTCAAATCAGAAAATTTACCACGCCATCAGACTCCTTGCAAAATTCTAGTCAATCTGAGTATAAACTTGGCATAATTCTGTCTCTGTCAAAATTAAGCTCTAAGGAATCTAAGAGATTCCTCAAATTTTCCTAATTTACGCCCATCAAAGTTCCACCTAGAACCAATAATTCATGGTTCTGCTACACATAAATACTCCCAACGCATTTTTCTAACTCCACTCGTGGTTCAGGTTTTCGCGCTTATGCTCCTCCCTGCAGCATGAAATTAGGTGTTTAAATAATGTTTGGGCTGATGGACATAACAAGAGTGGTTGTTATTGCACTATCATCAGACTCCATTTAAATCATTTAGTTGGAAAGTGGTCGGGGCTTCCAAACTTGGTGCCCCAAACCCTTTGTTTTATTTTAATAAACAATGTGTAATCCATTGAATCTGTTATGTATATTTTATTAATTATTAGTTCGATTTAGTTATCTTAGGTTTTATTAAGTGAAAGGGCATGATCAAAGATCATGCCTCTTCACCAAGGGACACCATGAGGCTATATTTAAAGCCTCGGTGATTCCCCGTTGTAATCATATCTCATATCTCATCTTTTGTCAATAATAATATAAACTTATTCAAGTTTACCAGAGTTTTTACACTCCATTGGTATCAGAGCCATCGCTCTTCGGGATCTGTGTGATCATCTAGAATTAAGGAATTATAAGAAAATTCCATAATTGCATATTTTTTTAAAAAACCAAGTGCTTGTGGGCAACAACATTTGTTTTTAAAAAGAAGAAGGAAGAAATATATATATATATAATATATATATATATATATATTAACAAAATAAAGAGAGAAGGAAAGTTAACACAAAGGGGGAAATAAATTAAAAGAAAATATATATATATATATATATATATATATATATATATATATATATATATATATATATATAAAAGAAAATAGTTCCAAAAGAAAAAGAAAAAGAAAAAGTAAAAAGAGATATATATATATATATATATATATATATATATATACGTACATGTGAAGACAAAGTAAAATTAAAAAGGAAGAGTAAAATTAAAAAGGAAGAGTAATTGCTCGTGGTTTACAAGCTCGTGGTTTTTGGGCCCATGGTAATTGCCCATGGTATTAAAACCCATTTTCCCTTTTCAAAACAACGTGCCTTTTCAAAACAAAGTGACTTTTAAAAACAACGTGACTTTTCAAGGTTAACAATCTTTTTCCCCATATATATATATATATATATATATATATATATAATTCAAATAATAAAATAATAATAATAATAGAAATTATTATTATTTCAAAAAAAATTTAATTTAATTAATTAATTTTAAAAAAAAGAGAGGGAAAAACTGGCAGAAAAATATTCCCCACCTCATACACATTCAATGTCTTCATCAATGTCGATGGCCAAATTCCAGAAGAAATTGGTGGATCTCGAGAAACAGATCAATAATAATTCTGAAGAATTCGGAAAAAGATTAATTGATCTTGAAGGTACAGTTGCAGGACACTCCAACGACATCAAAAAGGTTCATGATACGACAAATCGAATAGAAAGACAAATGTGGCTAAATCATCACGAGGCCACAGAAAAGCATAACGAAGCAATGAACAAGATGACAGAACTCTTCAATAAGCTAAATGATAAGATAGATAAGTTAAGTCAGATACAATCCCCAATATTTCCTAATATGGAACAAAATCAACAAAACAATTCCGCAGATTCAGGGAACTCAGAAGAGCATCAGGAAAAGACCGATTCCCCACATCATCAAGAAGATAGTAATGCAGATTTTCAAAATAAGAAGCTTTGGAATGCATTTTCTAATCAATATCCCCTTCTTGTTCCACCATTAGCATATCAGCGAAAAGCCAAAATCGAGCTACCCAAGTTTGATGGTAATGAAAAAAATAGCGTTGCATGACTTAATAAAGCAGAAGAATATTTTGAGATTTATGACATTACTAGTGATGACAATAAAATTAAGCATGCTTCCATGAAAATGGAAGGAGAAGCATATAATTGGTATATGTGGTGGAAAAAGACGATGCTTGCTATCAGTTGGAGGAAATTTAAGGATGCATTCTTCAAAAGGTTTCAAGGCATAAAAGAAGAAACGTTTTTTTCAACGTTTATCAAATTACGCCAAAAAGGAGATGTGGATGAGTACACTAGAGAATGGGAGACCTTGGCAACATGAGTACCGGGATTGTCAGAATCTCGTCTAATCCAGTCTTACATCTCAGGACTTAAAATGCATATACAAGAAGAGCTCAAACTTCATGAAGTTACATCAGTAGAAGTAGCAAGGAAAAAAGCAAAAGTTGCTGAAAAGAAATTTGAAAGATTATCAAAACCAGAAAAAGTATATTCGAGACAAATATTTCCTCAATCTGAAAATATAGATGACACAAAATATGTCCCACTCCATCTTCGTGAAGAAGAAAAATCTAGTGTGGAAAAACAAAGAATGAGAGAGGGCAAGTGCAAGCGTTGCGGTGAAAACTGGGACCCTAAGCACAGATGTGCTAATGGAAAAGCGAAAAATCTACACAGTTGTGAAGCAACTAATGACGCTAACAATAATGATTCATATATAGAAGGATTAGAAGACAACTTAGAGTTCTCTCCAGAAGTGGATGGGGAAACTATTCCGCAAGTGTCATTATCAGCTATGATAGGCATATCACAACCTCAAACCCTAAGGTTAAGAGGACATATCAAGAACAACAACGTAATGGTTCTCATTGACACTGGCAGTACCCACAATTTTCTAGATTCAACCATGGCAAAAAGACTTAACATATTTACCTTCCCCATACCTAATATGAAGGCAATGGTGGTCGATGGTAAGAATATTGAGAAAGTAGGGAAATGCCATAAGGTCAAACTACAGATAAAAAACTTTCATTTAGAATCTCCATTCTACACCGTTCCATTACAAGGAGTAGATGTGGTCTTAGGAAATCAATGGCTACAAACTTTAGGTACTTATTCTGCCAACCATCAGAAGTAGAATTTTTAAGTGGAAAGGGCAGAAACACAGGTTGTATGGATTCCAAGCCCCAGAAGATCAAGTCGTATCTTCCTCTCTGATGACGAAGATGATTCAAATAGGAGCACCTACATCTACAGTACAATGTCAACAGTTAGAAATGTTATCTTCAAAAGGGAGCCAAGAAGAGTCACCAAAAGAACAAGGACTATTTCAGACACACGAAAAAGTATTCCAGGATCTACCCATAAAAGTGCCTCCAGATAGGAAAATCAAACATCCAATAGAAGTCAAGACAGGATCCGACCCTGTCGATATCAGATCTTTTCACTATCCAGATCAACAAAATATTGAACTCGAGAATATTCTCCATGATCTTTTTAAAATGTGGGAAGCAAGAACCCACCGCTCAAGAAACCCAGGCGTTCGTCAACATTTTCCATCGTTACGTATGCTTTGAGGACAAAGCATCTTCAAGAGAGGGGCAATGTTATGTATATTTTATTAATTATTAGTTATATATAGTTATCTTAGGTTTTATTAAGTGAAAGGGCATGATCAAAGATCATGCCTCTTCACCAAAGGACACCATGAGGCTATATTTAAAGCCTCGGTGATTCCCCATTGTAATCATATCTCATATCTCATATTTTTTCAATAATAATATATACTTATTCAAGTTTACCAGAGTTTTTACACTCCAGAATCCGTCATTGGAAGAAACTCATTAGCATATGCTACAATAGTTTAAATTAACTCATTTGTTGAATGGATTTTTTTTGGGGTTTTATATGGTTTTTAATTATCCATATATATGGTATTATAATCTTATCATCAGAATATAAAATTTGACCATTATTTCATTTAATTATTTGTTGGTTTTATTTTATATAAAACCATATTTAAGAAAAAGTAATTATTCAATCGAGCCTGGGAGATGACCTAGGACAGAAAAGCGCGCACAAGAACTAGTGAGCCTCTTCCTGGCGTGGCCTGTGGGCCTCCATTGACCCTTGCTGCTAGTATGTGTTGCCTCTTGCTGAGAATATGGAACCACTAGATCCACCAGAGGATGGGAAACCTCCCCCATAAATTCAACCACATGATCACAACGAATACGCAAAAGATTTATCATCCCTGATATCATCCACTGGACCTCCAGGAACCAGACCATTAGCATCAAAGTTTGTAAAGAAAATTGAAGACATCCTAGATATTTCTCTTGCTCCATCTCTTCCCTGCCGGGTGGCCTTGTCTTTCTCTAAACGGGGCTTGGTTGGCCAGTTCACATGCCTCTGGCCTTCACCTCGCTCAGTTCAGAAATGGGTCGAGAAGAACTGGTCCTCCTCAATAAATGGGAAAATCTAAATAATATTCTTTGGAAGAGGGTATTACACTTTTCACTTTGAAACAAAGGAATATCGAGATCTAATCTTCAGAAATGACCCTTACTTCATGGACATGCAAGGCCTTTATTTAAACAAATGGACCCCTAATTTTGACCTTGAAATGGATGTTCCAAATGATGTGCTGGTTTAGGTCAGACTCCCCCATCTCCCCCTCCATTTTTCGAGTGATGAGTCTGTCAGGGAAATTGGGAATGCATTGGGGAAGTATATTGACAGATGCAATCCAAATGAGAACATGCATTCCCGTGCGATGATATGCATCGAAGTTGACCTAGGGAAAGGCTTACTAGAGGTAGTGAAGATAAAATTAGATCAATGGACACACATACAATAGCTGCATTATAAGAAGATATCATTCAAATGCAAGGTATGTCATGAATATGGTCATTTTTCTAATAGATGCCTAAAAAAAACAAGATAGTGAATACCTAGAACTCAGGAAGCGAAACGGGAACAAGTTAAAAATAAAAAAACACAAAACAAACAAGCTCACCCCTTGTCAAACCAGCTTGTTACTCCCCCTCATTCTTCTCCTCCACCATCCTCTCCCTCCCTTTCCAATCCTCCTCTTGATATCAAATCCTTTATCAACCCAAACCCCTTTTGACCCCTCGAAGAACCTCCCATTCCTCCCTCCTCAACCTTTTCTTCCCCTCATCTCATCCCTTTCTCATCCCTCTCCCCTTCCACTCCTATTATTCCTCGTAGCCCTCCCCCTCCTTTAGTTGATAGAATATTGACAAGGAGCCCATCAAAAGAATCCTTACATACCTTATAACACCAAAAGAAACCAGGAAGAAATAGTAACAAAGAATTGAGTGACAAAGCGACAACAAAAGAAATGCCATTAGGCACGCAATAGCCCATGGAATCCTTCTTTGGGAAAATCTTTGGGAACAATGAGAAAAACCAACACTAGCAAAGGTAAAGGTCCCTCAGCCTCCCATAAAAATAAATAATGATTATGGTCTCCTAGAATTTCCATGGTTTGGGGACATCACATAAATTAAATGTAGCAAAAGATATTTTATTAAGGGAAACCCTAGATATACTACTGCTATAGGAGACCAAAACTACTTGCCAAGATTCTGAAAAATGATCAAAAACTTAAAAAAATATGATGGAATGGGGGTATCTTTATCTTATGTAGAAAATAAAAATGGGAGCTACTCCAACAAAAAAAAGGAACAACATTGAATTAGAACATATCTAAAAGAGACAACCACTAATGAGCAATATTGTATAGTCAACATATACGCTCCCAACCACTTCAGAGCAAAATAAAATTGTTGGAACACTGTTAAAGATACATTAAATGATATGAAAAACAGAAATATAAGATTGGGTGGGGACCTCAATCTAGTCCTAAATGTGAAAGAGAAATTTCGTGGAGTCTACCACTCTGACCCCTCAAGGGATGCCATCGAAAACAAAATGGAAAATCACAAGCTAATAGACATAACTCCCAACAATTACAAGTATACATGGAGCAATAAGAGGGTAGGAAGCAACAATATAAAGGAAATATTAAACTATATTTTAGTTCAATATAGCATCATCTCAAAACAAAACTCGATGAGGTCAAGAATCATCCATACAACAACTTCATACCAGAAGCAGGTGGTAATTTCTCTTAGGCTATTGGAAAATCAAGGCCCCATCCCATTTAGATAGTGTCCAACATGGAACAACAGTGAGGATTTCAAAAAAATATTTGTTGAATTTTGGTCCCAAAGAGTCTCAGGATCTTCCTATTTTGTGTGGGAAACCAAAATAAGAAAAAAATGAGAAAATAACTAAAAACATGGGCCAAAGATAATGAAAAAAAAACAAAGAAAAGAAAGGTTGACTTATTAAAAAAAATGGAGGCACTCCAAGAGGCTAAGGAAAATGAGGAGGAATCCAAAGAAAGCTAGCTAGAGGAAAATGCCCTCTATTGGGAAATTTATAGAGAAAACCAGATAGAAGAGGAAGCGGGGGGATTAAAATAGAGAAGTCTATGGTTAAAAGAAGGGGATAAAAATACAACATTTTTTCAAAATTATATGAAAATTAGAAGGTCTGGAAATAAGATTGACAAAATCCAAATAGAGAGAAAGGAAATCAGAGGCTCAACAAAATTAAAAAAGAAGCTCATATTCACTTTAAAAACCTCCTAACAGAAAATGGATAAAGTGCAGATTTTGAAGCTTTCCTACAACATGATCCTAAAAATATTAGTGATGCTCAAAATAAGGAATTTATGTAAGAAGTAGGAGAAGAGGAAATAGAGGCAGTTGTTTGGAGTCTTCACCTAGAAAAATATTTAGGGCCATATGGCTTATCAATTTCTTTCTATAAGCATCGCTGGCATATAATAAAAAAGGACTTAATTAGAATGATAAGAAATGTGTTTAAAAAAAACTGGGTGGTTTTACTAAATCATCCTATCTAGTGCTAATTCCAAAGGACACAAGGACCTCCACTTTCAGTAGATTCCAGGTCATTTCCTTGTGAAATTCGTCTTATAAAATTATAGCAAATATCATAGCCAATCGAATAAAGAAAATTCTCCCTAATATTATCTCAGAAAATCAAGGTGGTTTCGTACCAAATAGACAGATCCTAGACAACGTTTTGATCGTCCAGGAAGATTTGCACTCAAGTATGTTCAAAAAATAGTAGGGAACCATCATAAAACTGGATATGGCCAATTCCTTTGACCGAGTAAGCCTTCCCTACCTTACTATTGTCTTAAAGAAATTTTGATTTTCAAATGACATCATCGAAGTGATTAGTACTTGCATTATGGGATCTTGGATAGCCCTGTTGATTAATGGAAGGCCTAGTGAATTCTTTCAGATCTCTATAGGCCTGAGGAAAGGCTACCCCCTCTCTCCTTTCTTATATATAATAATGGAAGACTCCTTAAGCAGGGCTTTAGAAAAGAGCAGGAGAGAACGTA
The DNA here is from genome assembly GCA_034641835.2 of Pinus albicaulis. NCBI lineage: Eukaryota > Viridiplantae > Streptophyta > Pinopsida > Pinales > Pinaceae > Pinus > Pinus albicaulis. Next base: position 1,246,977,764 of record CM076575.1, read on the forward strand.
ACCTTACTGGTCTGCACATATCTCATGGAGTAAGAAGAATTAACCATTATTTGTTTGCACATGAAACTTTGTTGATGGGTGGGGCCTCTTGCATTATAGACATAATGTTCAAAAAAGTATTAGATAATTACATGGAGGCATCGAGAGGTCTCCTCAACAATGAAAAATGTAGAATATATGTCTAGAATTATCCTTCCCACACCATGCAAAGAATATCACATATTTTAGAGATACCCATACAAGAAAACTGGAGCCACTTCTTCTATTTAGGACTCCCTATATCAAAGGAAAACCTGAAGGCTGAATTATGGAGCACCCAAACTGAAAATATGAATGAAAAAATTCAAATTTGGGGTATGTAGCGGCTGAACATAGCGGGCAGGGTGATCCTTACAAAAGCCATGCTCTCGGCACTACCTATTTTAATCAATATTGCATCTATTTTGGCTTTGGACAACATTCATAAACAAATGGAAATATTAATAAGGGGCTTTATATGGCAGGGAGGGAAAAATGAGACCAAAAAGTTCAACTTGGTCAAATGGGAACATGTAATTCTTCCCTACAATAAGGGCGGATTATCCATAAGGCTGCCCCGAATGATGAATGTTGATCTTGGGGCAAAAATTGTTTGGAGATTGATCACTGGAAAGGATAGCTGGTGGAAAAAATTCTGATCTCAAAATATACAAACTACCATAGAACTCTTCTACTGAAATAAAATGTTCCAATCAGGCCTTGCTCACAAGTCTAGAAGATTGTCAAAAAAGTATTACCAACCATCATCAAGCACAACTAAAATATTCCAGTAAATGGAAAAAGTATCATGATTTGTGAAGATAGAATCATGGGGAAAGAGCCAATATCACTCTGCCCAGGCATCCTGGATTTAAGGAGATGGATGTGTGCTAAGGATCTATCCACTTTACATTCTATTTCTCGCTGGAAAAATAGAAATTGGATTGATTAGAATATTCCCATTTTTACCCCAAACTTAAAAAGCTAATGGGATCTATTAGTTCTCCGCCTCAGAGGATCAGCCCCTACTAATATAGAATCTAAAGACTCTTTTATTTTGGATCCGAGTGGGGGAGCTTACTTAGTGAAATCAAGGCAGAATTCTCACAACAAACAACCTCAAAAGAAAAGGATTCTCTGGGCCATCAAGGTGCTCTATGTGCCTAAATGAATAAGAATCCATCCAACACCTATTCTTGGATTTCCCCTTTGCAAGAGAGTGTTGGAAGCAACTAATAATCCCTTTGGAAATGGAGCTCAAATTCTCGAAAACCTTTAATGAATTTTACACTGAATGGAATAAAAATTACCCATATTCTATGAAGAATAAGCCTACCATAAAAAGTTATTGGGAAAGCCTTATGTCCTTTCTATGTCGGTAGCTATATATTTCCAGAAATCGACATATTTTCAAAGACCAACCTCTAAATATCAGAAGAGTTCTATCGAGGACATGGGGTCTCTCTTCCAAATTCCTAAACATGAAAGGACTAAAAGCAATAGATAGTAGCCTCCTTCAGTGGGAAGAAAGGAACTAGATCAACCTCGCAACAGTCAGAAGAAATTGAACAATCAACCCTAATGCCAGACCACCCATACAAAATTGGAAAATAATACTAGATAAGGAAGACTTTATATTATGGAAGGAAATTCAAAACAAGCACTACCTCTTCTGCGATGGTGCCTCAAAAAACAATCCGGGAAGAGCCAGAGCTGGGGGAATACTCTTATATCCAGGGGAAAAAATTATGTCAGTTATGAATGGGGATTGGGGGAGATCTCAAATAATAGGGCCAAGGCTTATAGCTTGCTAGTGGGAACCAAGATTCTCAAAATTAAGGATATTAAGGACCCTATAATCATAGGCGACTTAGCCATTATTATTTAAGCCATTATCAGCAAAATAAATCCACCAAACATAGAAATGGGCCAAATTCAAAACAGAATAAGGAAACATTTGGCTGATTTGGGGCATGTTACATTTAAACACATCTTGCGGGAAAATAGTAGCACATCTGATCACCATGCAAATGTGGTTGTGGCCAGACCAGAAGGGGAAACAAGAATTTCAATAGAAGTTTTCTTCACACCGATCCCTTAGCCTCTTCGTTCATGTCAAAAACAATGAAAAAAAATTGCAACACAGTCTCTCCCTGAGCAGTCTTCTCTTCTTGTTCTGGAGTATCCATATTCCTCCCTACAAGATATCTATCATGCCTGTCAGGCTTTGGAGATTTCTGAATTCTAATCATCTTACCTGGCTCCCTGCTTGTCCTATTCATCTCATCTCCTTTGGGCATATCCCTTTCTTCAACTCTCCCCTGTCATTAGGAGAATTTTGAGGTCTAAAATGGGCCTTCTAAAGAAATAATAAAATAATAGCTAAACCAATAAAATAATATTCATGAATTTACAATTCACTTTTTGCACCACAATCCATGTAATCATAGTTAAATTCAATTCAAAAGTTGTACCAAAATAAAATTAATAAAAAAATTGTATTGATGTGACTATAAATAAGAAAGAAATTTTCAAGAAAAAGTCATTATCATTGAACAACTAATGCATTTGTCCTTTGTACTTAAATAAGTTAAAATAAAATATAAATATATTTATAAATTCTTAATTATATTATATGCTATTAATTAAAATTTATATTATTTAAAATGTATAATAACATGTAATTAATATATTATATAAAAATAATATAATATAATATAATAAATGTATAGGGATATGCATTGTTTCTTTCAAGAAATATGAAATGACAATAATATATTTTTATTCAAAAAGTGTGAAATGACATTTATTATGAGTACTTTACTTTGACTTTAAAAGTACTTAGAGCACTACCATGGTTAACCATGAGTTTTTATCCACCATTGAGAATGTGCCAAGTAAGTACCTTTAACTCAAGCAATGCCACCTCAACCATTAGGGATGATGTCATCCCCTAAAATGTGATTGGTTCTCATAAAGTGAATTTTGATTGCACATTTTCCTTAGGAGGCCCATTTTAGACCTCAAAATTCCCCTAATGTGTTGTTTCTCCTCAATGCGTCCTTCCTCCCTCACTCTCTCGGGGCATTCCTTTCTACGTTCACCCTCTGTCCTTCCTTTTTTATTCCTACATTCCTCTGTAAGCTGCTTGAAATATTTCTATCCAAGCTCCATACCCATTCTCCTTATATTTTCTTCTCCCATCAGCTATTCCACTTCATAGCTTGGCTCCCCTTCGCACGCACTATACCATTTGTGAGCCTCCCCTATTCTCCCTTAGTGTGCACACAAAATTCAATGCACACTCTCCTTCCTTTGCGCAAATAAAGCTATGCCTACCTGCCTCTCTGTGTGTTCTACTTGGGCCTCCTTTTCGTATCATTCCCCTTTGTTCCCTCATTCAAGAAACCCTCTCCCTTTAAGCTTCCCTTCTGTTTCAATCCTCCCTCCTTTTCTGATCAGAGAACCCCTCATGGGTAGCCTGAATTTCATCCTATTATTGTGAGGAATCATAGAGTCACTTCAACACCCTCAGTCAACAGATACATTCTGGAGGAGTAGCCAACTACAACAAACATCATTAATGATCTCAAAACAACAAATGATCGCTCATTTATGGACGTTTCTCCAGCAGACAAAGACTCCCAAAATGAGAGATGTGCTACATGTAGAGCACATAATATCATGATTGAGAATTCAAAAGAGAAAAAACATGTTCTGAAGACTCACGCAACATCTAAAAACTTAGCTTTGAAGAGGCAGTTTGAGGGACAGAAGGTGGAAATTGATTCACTTAATAACAAGTGCAATCGCCTAGAAGAGACAATTAGCTACTTCAAGAGTACTACTTTTAAACAGGAAGGATATCATTCTAACTACCAGTTCAACAAGAAGAGACCTCATTCTGAAGTTTTTTTCAATCTACCCAACATATTCTAGTTTTATTAAATTATGTTAAGTAAACGTATTTTGTTACTCACTTAGTTCTTAAGGTAGTATGCCAAAAATGCAGTAGGAAATTTTGGAAATTTTGGAAACATTGTAAAGGTATCCAGGACTAGGCTCTCGTTATATTCTCCTTTAGCATGCTTCTATCTAGCCCCATATGTATTCAAAGTGTGCTCCATTTTCTTTTTTGGAATATGTAACACCATAACCAACTTTGTAAAAAAAAAAAAAAGACCATACTTAATATATGGTTTAAAACCATATATAACAAACACCTTATTTTGACTTTTTGTATAGTTTGTTTTTTTTTTAATGATTTATTTTAATATTTTGTCTCTATATGAAAATTTTGATGTATGTGTGTGTGTGTGTGTGTATATATATATATATATATATATATATATAGACACACACACACACACACACACACACACACACATATATATTGTTAGGAAAAATACTGAGAAGGGGGGGGTGAATCAATATTTAGAGCTTACTTAAATCTTTTAGTCTTTCTTTGTTGAATTCCATACGCAGCTTTTATGAACCCAACTCGTGTATACATGCGCATATACCAAAAGAAACTAGTGTATACTGATATAAATTTATTGTTTAGAAACAATTTTCAGAAACAATCTTTAATTCAGTTTATCAGTCATTCATCTGTTTGATAATCAGAAAATATGTGCAGTAATAGTAGAATAAAACATCACATAATAGCAACACACATGAACACCAAGATTTAAGGTGGAAACCCAATTCGGGAGAAAACCACCACTGTTGTCGTCTTTGTCTTCAATATTTATTATATGGAAAACTGATTACAATTTTGTACTGATTCAGAATCATATCAGTACACAGGCAACCACCTGCAGAAGGCTACAACCTTCTCTCATTTTCTAGCTACTATTGGAAGGGAGCTACAACCCACTAAACTCATTTACCATCCACTACTGGAAGGGAGCTTCAACCCCGTGATCAGAACACTAGCTTCTACTAGTAGGAAGCTTCTACTTCCATACTGAAGGCTTCAACCCTCAGAAACACTATAGACCATGTTTCATCAAGTTTCACACTAGATCAAACAACTTCAACACAACTCTTCATAAGAAAAATAATAATAACCTTCACCCAATACATCAACCAGAATAGTGAGATCACTGTAACCAAAATTAAGAAATAACCCAGATTTCAAAATCAGTATGAAAAATCAAACTTAACCCTGAACATTTATCATCTTAAAATGCATATGCTACTTTGCTTCACTGAACCTGCGTGTATAGATGATTTCCTTAACACCAACTTGCTTATAGATCTAAGAATATTTTTTTTTAGAATTTTATCTGTCTCAGATCCAGATCTGAGGCTTTCAGTCAGAAATATTTTCAGAAATGTAGAACCCTTAAACAGTCAGTCATCACTAACCATGTCTACTCACTTATTGATAATATTTGGACATATTCAACTTAGCAGCATGTATAGTATTAGAGCAACCAATATCTACATGAAGAATTCATTGACAGCCAACATAAATAATAGCAACAATAATAGAAAACCTCTGCAATAATATTTAGAAACCCTAACTTCCATACACACCTTTTCTGAAGCAACCCCACGTATATACATGATTTTACTGATACGAACTAGTGTATAGATCTGTAAATATTAATTCAGCAGAATGTTTTCAGATCTATGGAACTTACCCAAATTTATTCACTCCACTTTAGCAAACATGTGCTAGATCTTAGATCTAATAATCTCTTTAATGGATCATGTAAGAACATAGTCTTTTCATTTCTAGAGATCTTGATCCATCAATCTATCCAAGGGTGCATCATAACTTTAGATTTATCAATAAAATAGAATTCATCCTATGCAGATATACTTCAGAGAGAAATATTTGTGATATCCCTTACACATGCACACAATGCACTATGATATTATTCTCCTTATATAGATTTAGCCTTTATCAATACCATGAGTAAAAACCACACAACTGTTGATGCTATTCTTTGGACTAAATCAAATATACGACACAACACTCAAAACTATGGGCTAATACCATGGTAATGCCCCTTGGTATCATAATTTTAGAGCGCAAAAGGAATATGCGACTTTGGTCATTCTTATCCACATGTATATGTGACTTCGCTTCAAAAAAATGCGTATATACTAATTATGAATGTATACACGGGTTGCCTTCATAAAATTAGCGTATACATTGCATCCATATGTGGGTTTCCTTCATCAAATCTCTGTATACATTGAGAAATATTTCTTGTTTCATTTCTCTGGCACTTACTGGAATTCCTTTCTCTGTCACATCTGAACTGATCTGTAGAAAAATCATTTTTACATATTTAACACATAGGTTTCTTATCATAGGCAACTCATCAAGTAGGTTTCCATCAAGGACAACATATTGCATCATATTGCCAACAATCTCCCCCTTTGGACTTGATGGAAACCATGATGGTGTTTGATCACCACAATAGATAAATACATTAATCATAACCATTATTCAAACACCAAAATAATCTCCCCCTTTTTCATCAAGGGCAAAGGGCGGATGAACACCAAAATAGGGTTTCTCTTTCCTTGCATAAAGAAGAGATCTGAAAATCAGATGTACATAGTATTGACCATGCTCCCCCTGAGTTCATGCTGAATATTCACATAGATTTTTCAATGAAGTACATGACTCTATAACTCAATCGATTATGACCTTTCCTATCAAGAAGGAATCATACTTACATTAATGGTCCAACCAAGTGGAATTACATATTTGACTGAACTACCCAAACAAGTGGGTTTACAAATTTTGACTCAACTACCCAACTAAGTGGGTTTACAATTTGACAAAGTCCTTACATGATTTAATATAACAATTTACATCATGAGTATTAACATTTCCTTTTGCATCAAATGTCAGAAATGGATTTTCATAACCAAGACCAAAATATCTCAAGAGAGAAATCATAAATCAGAAACCAAATCAAAATGCCAACAATGCATCCTCTTCAACAAGGTAGGTGCTCCCCCTAAGCTTGTGCATCCTGAACACTTTCAACAAACAATTCATCAAAGCATCTATATCAAGGATATAAATATCAGAGAATGATACAAAAATATGAAGACTGGATCAAAACTGAGATTACCCAATAGCACCACATCTGGTCTGAATGTTGACCCAGAGAACATCTATCAGCAAAACCCATACGCATTTTTATGCACAAAAACTAGTGTATATACGTGATTCGCCTATATGAAACCAGTGTATCTAATTTAATCTTCTAAATTTAAATATATTTGATCAGAGAGGCAGATAAAACTCCCAGCTTCTATCTGAGATATTCGAATGCTTCCCTGAGTAGAGGTTTAGTAAATATATCAAAAACTTGTTCTTTGGAGGGAACATACTCCAATTTGACCTTTTGTTAAAGCACTTGTTCACATAGGAAGTGATACTTGATAGGAATGTGCTTAGTCTTGGAATGCATAGCAGGATAATTTGAGATACTAATAGCACTTGTATTATCACATCAAATGGAGATGGGAGGTGAACATTTGATTTGAATTTCTTATAGAGTTTGCATCATCCAAAGGGTTTATGTGCAACAAGATGCGACAGCCAAATATTCTGCTTTTGATGTAGATAAGGTAATAGAACTTTGTTTCTTACTGAACCAAGATACTAATCGGGGCCCCATATAGAATGCACCTCCACTAGTTCTCTTTCAATCATCAACATTTCCAGCCCAATCCGCATTTGTGTAAGCATGAAGAGTGAGATCAACATTTTTTGGATACCATAAACCAAATTCTTGAGTCCCTTGTAGATATTTGAATATTCTTTTTACAGCCTGAAGGTGTGACTCTTTTGAATTAGCTTGGAATCGTCCAACAATCCCATCTACATGCATAATGTCAGGTCTTTTCTTGGTTAGATAAAGCAGACTTCCAATCATGGATCTGTATTATGGTTGATTCACCATGGGAGAATCATCATGAGAGCTGAGCTTACACCCAGTTACCATTGGTATACTTACAGGTTTGTATTCTTCCATCCCATACTTCTTTAGATTTTCTTAAGATATTTTTCTTGTGATAAAAATATGCCATTTGTCGCTTGTTGCACTTGCAAGCCAAGAAAAAATGTTAGTTCCCCAAGTAAATACATTTCAAATTCTTGCTGCATAACAGAAGCAAATTTCTGACTCGTGGATTCTTCATTACTTCCAAAAATGATGTCATCAACATATACAACTAAGATCAATAGTTTATCATTTTCAATTTTTGTGTATAAGTTGCTATCAATATATCCCTTTGAAAAACCTTGTTGATGAAGATATTTTTCAAGACGATAGTACCATGCCCTTGGAGCTTATTTGAGACCATATAAAGCCTTTTTAAGTTTGCAATTTTTTTTCATCATTTCCAAAAATGAATCCTTCTGGTTGTTCTATATAAACTTCTTCTTCTAGATCACCATTGAGGAAAGTAGATTTAACATCCATTTGATAAATTTTGAATTGTTGAAAGATTGAAAAGGCAAAAAACATTCTTATGGCTTCAAGTCTAGCTACAGGAGAAAATGTTTCTTCAAATTCTATACCTTCTTGTTGAGCATACCCTTTACAAAAAAGTATAGCTTTGTTTCTAATCACATCTCCATTTTCATTTAACTTGTTTTTGAATATCCATTTTGTTCCAATAACATTTTTATCATGAGGTCTTGGAACTAATTCCCAAGTGTGATTCTTTTCAATCTGATCAAGTTCTTCATTCATGCCTTGAATCCAACATTCATCTTTGCTAGCTTGATTTACATTCTGAGGTTCAATAGTGGATAGAAATGCTAGATAGCTAAGATATCCTACAAGAGTTCTTCTTTTTTGGACACCTGATCCATTTTCTCCCAAAATTTGAGATTTTGGATGATTCTTTTGAACATACCTGGATGGATCTTTTTCAGATAGATCATCTTCTATTGCTTCATAGGGTTCCCCTTCCACATTGTTCTTATTTTATGTAGGAGGATATACATCATCATCATCTTCATTTGTTGTTGGTATTTCCCTTTTAGGAGCTGAGAGAGACTCATCAATTACAACATCAATGCATTCAACAATATTCCGAAGACTTTTATTATAACATTTATATGCTTTAATTCTAGAATAATAGCCAAGAAATATTCCTTCATTTGCTCTAGGTTCAAACTACCAAGTTTTTCATCATTGTTCTTGATAAAACATTTGCTTCCAAAATATCTAAAATGATTTACAGTTGGAAGCTTACCATACCAGAGCTCGTAAGGAGTTTCATCACTGTTCACATGAATATGATCCTTGTTAAGAATATTTAATGCAATATGTGTTGCTTCTCCCCAAAATATATCAGGTGTTCCAGAATCATCAAGCATAGCACGAGCCATTTTTTGAACTGTTCTATTCATTATTTCTACCACGCCATTTTATTGTGGGGTTCCAGCTACATAAAACTATCTTTTTATGCCATGTTGTTCACAGAAATCAAAGAATTCATCTGATATATATTCCCCTCCACAGTCATATCTAAGACATTTATTTTTAGCTCTAATTCATTTTCAACCAGGGCTTTTAAGATCTGAAATTTTTCAAATGCTTCATCTTTGTGTTTTAGTAACCCAATCCAACACATTCTAGAGAATTCATCAATAAATAGAATATAGTATTGTTCTCCACGGGGTGAATTTTTCCTCGTAGGTCCACATAAGTCAGTATGTATGATTTTGAGAGGCTTACTTGCCGATCCTTCTTTGGCATTGAATTTCACTCTGGTTTTCTTACCGAATTGGCAAGATTTGCATATGGTATTTTCAGGTAGAGTGATGTTGGGAAGATCACAAACAGCTTTGAGTCTGCTAGATTTGCTGATTTGAGAGAAGCTCAAGTGCCCCAATATTCTATGCCATAACCAATTTTCTGAATATTTACCCAAGTAACATTTTTCTTTGCAACCTTTCAATACATACAGATTGCTTGGTGTTCTAGTTCCTTTTATTACAGTTTTTCCTGTGTCAAGTTCACGTACCACACATTATTTTGAAATAAAAACAACTTCATTTCCTTAATCACACATTTGACTCACACTTAACAGGTTATGTTTGAATCCATCCACATACATAACATTATTATCTTTTACCTTTTCTTTTATAAAAACAGAACCTTTTCCTTTAATGACAACAGGAGTATCATTTCCAAAGGAAACATTCTTTTATCTTTCTAGAGCATTGTATGCAAGGAGTTTATTTCTATCACTTGTCATGTATTTTGAGAATCTGCTATCAATGTACCATTGATTCTCTTCCCCTTATGCAAATGAGGCTATGCCACTGTTCTCAACTTGTAAGTCCTTCTTTCTCCATACCTTGGAATTTGCAGGTATATTCTCTTTTGCTTGAAGTTTTCTCCTGCATTCAGATTCTCCATGGCCAAAGTTATTGCAATAAGCACATTCAATTTCATTTTGAAGAGGAGAAAAGTTGTTATAAGTATTCTTCTTTATTCCAGCCTCATTTCTTTGTTTTCTTGCTTCTCTAGTCATGATGGTTTTGTATGCAACACATTGAACAACTTTATGACCAAAATTATGACATGAGAAACACTGCCCATTAAAGAAGAAATTTTTACGATCATGAAACCGTCTATTTGTGTTTACTTGCTGATTGGTATTTCTCTAATTGATATTTCTGCTATTGTTCTTTGTATTGAAGTGGTCATGCTTTACCTATGAAGTTTCTCTGTTCTCTTGCCGAGTGACTGAATTTTGTAGGTTGGCTTTAGCTGCATTTAGATAGCCTGGTGCTGAAGACTGAGAGGATTCTTCGATATATCCAAGACCTTTATTTACAAAAGGAGAGCGTTGAACCTTGATAATTTCATCAAACGTTTCAGTTCCTTTAGTAAATCTAAGATTTAAAGTTTTCTCTTTCTCAATTTCCTTTCTTATACTTACTATTTCCCATTCTAATTTCTCATTGTGCTTCTCCTTTTCTGTAAGTTGATTCTTTAGAGTATATATGGAAATTTTGTTTTCTTCCAAACATATTTTGAGCTGATTAATTTCTTCAAGAAAATCATTTGCTTCTAGTGAATCCATAAAGGTATATTTAGCCTCACTAGAGTCTTTTTCAAAAGCCATGAGTAGTCTAACATCTTGATCAGATTCTCCTTATTCACTATTTGATAGCCCATCACTATCTTCATGAGTATAATAAATTTTTCTATTGATAAACCGATTCTTATTTCCTTTTGCCACTTCCTTTCCTTTTTCATGTTTTTCTTTATGGGGACACTTAGCAGCATAATGAATAACTCTTCCACAAGAAAAACATTTAAAAGGAGGCTTACCTCTGAACCTTCAAGTGCCAAGTTGTAGCTTCTTTACAAAATTTATCTCATCTTATTCTGAAACATACCCTGATCCTTCTTGTTCTTCTACTTATTTTCCTTTTTCAACAGCTCTAAAGACAACTTCTTTGACTTTAGTTGGACCTCCTTTTCTCATTTCACAAGTAGTCAAAATACCATGAAGTTGAAAAATAATAAGGGTTTGTAGATCCTGCTTCTCTTCAATAGCAGACACTTTTGACTCAAATTTGGGAGTTAGAGATATTAAAAAAAATTCTACCAGAGTAGTATCCGTTATGGTTTCACCTAGATTTCTCATATGATTTACAATATCATCTAGACATAAAAATAAATTGGCAATGATTTCCTCATTATGCATCTTAGTATTTTCATATTGAATTCTGAGAGTTTGGAGTTTAGCACTTTTTACCTTTCTATCACCTTCATAGCTTAGAGTGATTTTGTCCCATATCTCCTTTGTTGTATTCAATTGCATGAATTTGAAAATTTTTGATTCAGTCAGACTTCCCAATAATGCATTTACCACCTTTGCATTGGTTTCATATTTCTTTCTTTCTGCTGCATCCGTTGGAACTGATGCTGGATATTGATAACCTCCTTCAACTATAGCCCATACATCTGCTCCAAGAGACTGAAGATAGGATCCTGTCCTTGTCTTCCAGAAGATTAATTTGTTTCTGTTGAAGAGAGGAGGCCTGATAGATGTTGTCCCATCTTGATTGCACATCTTATCTAATCTTCCTTCTAGTGATTAAGCTTCTTCAAAAGGACCTTCTATGATACCAATTGTTAGGAAAAGTACTGAGAGGGGGGGTGAATTAGTATTTAGAGCTTACTGAAACCTTTTAGTATTTCTTTTCTGAATTCCATATGTGGCTTTTATGAACTCAAATCGCGTATACACATGCATATACCAAAAGAAACTAGCGTATATTGATATAAATTTATTGTTTAGATAAAATTTTCAGAAACAATCTTTAACTCGGTTTATCATTCATACATCTGTTTGATAATCAGCAAATATGTGAAGTAACAACAGAATAAAACATCACACAATAGCAACACACATGAACACCAAGATTTAAGGTGGAAACCCAATTCGGGAGAAAACAACACTGTTGTTGTCTTTGTCTTCAATATTTATTATATGGAAAACTAATTACAATTTTGTACTGATGCAGAATCATATTAGTACGCAGGCAACCACCTGCAGAAGGTTGCAACCTTCTCTCATTTTCCAGCTACTATTGGAAGGGAGCTACAACCCCCTGAAATCGTTTACCAGCCATTACTGGAAGGGAGCTTCAAACCCCGAATCATAACACCAGCTTCTACTGGCAGGAAGCTTCTACTTCCATACTGAAGGTTTCAACCCTCAGAAACACTGTAGACCAAGTTTCATCAATTTTCACATTGGATCAAGCAGCTTCAACAAAACTCTTCATAAGGAAAACAATAATAACCTTCACCCAATACATCAACCAGAACAATGAGATCAATGTAACCAGAATTAAGAAATAACCCAGACTTCAGAATCAGTATGCAAAATCAAACTCAACCTTGAACATTTATCATATTAAAATGCATACGCTACATTGCTTCATTGAACCCGTGTGTATACGCGCTTTCCTTAACACCAACTTGCGTATAGATCTAAGAATACTGTTTTTCAGAATTTGATCTGTCTCAGATCCAGATCTGAGGCTTTCAGTCAGAAATTTTTTTAGAAATGCAGAACCCTTAAATAGTCAGTCATCATTAACCATGTTTACTCACTTATTGATCATATTTGGACATATTCAACTTAGTAAGATGTACCGTATTCAAGCAACCTAGATCTACATGAAAACTTCGTTGACAAACATCATAAATAACAGCAGCAATAACATAAAACCTCTGCAATAATCTTCAGAAAACCCTAACTTCCATACGCGCTTTTTCTGAAGAAAAATCGCGTATATACGCGCTTTTACTGAGATGAACTAGTGTATATATCTGTAAATATTAATTTAGCAGAATGTTTTCAGATCTATAGAACTTACCCAGATTTCTTCACTCCACTTCAGCAAACATTTGCCAGGTCTCAGATCTAATCGTCTCTTTAATGGATCATGCAAGAACATAGTCTTTTTAGGTCTAGAGATCTTTATCAATCAATCTATCCAAGGGTGCATCATAACTTCATATTTATCAATAAAATAGAGTTCATCCTATGTAGATATACTTCAGAGAGAAATATTTTTGATAGCCCTTACACATGCACACAATGCACTATGATCTTCTTCTCCTTATATAGATTTAGCCTTTATCAATACCATGAGTCAAAACCACACAACTGCTGATGGTATTCTTTGGACGAAATCAAATAGAAGACACAATGCTAAAAACTGTGGGCTAATACCATGGTAATTCCCCTTGGTATCATAATTTTAGAGCGCAAAAGGAATGCATGACTTGGATCGTTCTTATCCAGGTGTATACCCGACTTCGCTTCATAAAAACTGCATATATACTAATTCTGAATGTATACGCAGTTTGCCTTCATAAAAGTATCATATACATTGCATCCATACGCGGGTTTCCTTCATCAAACCTGAGTATACATTGAGAAATATTTCCTGTTTCATTTCTCTAGCACTTACTGGAATTCCTTTCTCTGTCACATCTGAACTGATCTGTAGAAACATCATTTTTACATATTTAACACATAGGTTGCTTATCATAGGCAACTCATTATTAGGTTTCCATCAAGGACAATATATTTCATCATATTGCCAACATATATATATATATATATATATATATATATATATATATTTGTCTTTTGTGCAGGTCTAGAAGGCCAATGTTGGAGTGCCATGTGTCGATGACCTATTGGCCATTCAGTCACCACATGAGCATAGTGGGTCCCACATCCCCTTACGCCTTGAAAATTTTGATGGTCATAAAATGGTTGTACGATATCCAATTTAGGTTTCTTCATGTCATTGGGTTCGTAATGACGAGCTCTACAACTTGATGCCATTGTTTTTGAGATTCAAGAACTTTGAAATTTGATCCTTTTTGAAGCCACTTGGATCATAGACCATACCAAAAATGTTATATCCTCTTGGAAGCTAGAAGTCCTATCTACTATTTATAAGCTCAATACCCCTAAATTCAATCTTGATATTTAATTCCTCAACAATTTCAAAGATAATGTTTTCAAGCCTTGTAAGGAGAATTATGATAAAGTAATTGAAAATTGGTTATGAGAAGAAGAGGAAGGATTAAGCTCAAAGCTTCAAATGAATATACCATTTCTATACTTAATAACATGTTATATTTCCTATCAAAATGTTAACCCAACTATATGGAGAAAAATATCCAGAGCATTGTAAAATGAAGTGGATTCCCATTATCCATAGTATCCTACATGATTCAAAGTGCCTAAATTGGGCTCATATTTTATCACAAAATGACACTTTGAAATTATCATTAGTTTCTCCTTTCGGTTACAAACATATTTTATATATGAATTTTTTTTCTAATGGGTATCATTATTTCCTAGACCTCATTTCCCCTAATGAAATTGAGCTATCCCACTGACCAACAACTACCCATTTAGAAATATGCTCCAATCCTTTGGGAAAGAAATTTTAAATTCAATTTTTATGATATTTTTCATTATGTTATGATCCCTCTACATGAAATCCTTTTTGGAAAGGTCCCTCCTAGAAGCAATGAAAGTCTCAAAGAAGGTATGGAATTAATAGGCCATTGGTTTGTTGAATAATTATTGTCTTATATAAGAGTTTATGGCAACGAGGTTTGACCTCATCTCTTACCCAGATACATTTTTGAGAGAATTTCTCTGAGAGAAGTAGAAAATCAGGCTATTAAGTATGGTCAGGTTCCAAAATTGACAAGGGACACGTGTTAAAATAAGTAGAGGAGATACAAGATTTTTGGCTTTATTATTTACCCCATTATGAGTATGACCCTCACGGTATCATTGGTAATCATTATAAAATAGTAATTTATGTAAAAATCTCCATTCATCAAGATCCTCATTTTGATGAAGTTTTCATAGCCATTGATGATTTCCAATAGTATTATGAAAGAGGAAAACTCTTAGATGTTGAAGCAAGAGAAAAATTGCAAAAATTAAGGGAAATTTTTTTTCAATAATTCTTAAGGGAGAAAATTATCCATGTCAATGTCTCTGTAGAAGAACTAAAAAATTCGAGTTCTTTCAATTTTATTTTAAACATAATTATTCATATCCTTCCTCTTTTTCTTGAGAAAATAAAGGAATTAAAACAGAAAAAATAGTAGATGTATCTATTACAGACGAAGAAGCACTCACAAGGAAATAAATAGAGAAAGATAAACATAGCACAACTAGAGATGTTACAACTGCAGAGGTTCATTAGGAAAAACAAGAAGACCCAAAATAATGAAGTCAACAAACATGCAAATGGTACATGATCATGAGATCATTGTTATCAATTCTCCTGAAGAAACTGAGCAGAAATAGTCAGAAAACATCACAGGTCAAGAAATGGAAATTAATGTAGAAAAATATAAGCAAATATCCGATGATATTCCTTCTGAGAAATCTAAAGAGGAATTAGAACAACAAACGAAGATTGCTAAATATTCAATCATTTAGACATCTCTCAAGACTTGAATGACACTTATTTCAACCAATTCCTTGGGATTATTTTCTTTTTAATCATGTTTTTAAATTAGAAACAATTTCTGATAATTTTCATTCTCTCACATAATATTTCTTTAAATTCCAAACCAGATCAGTGGTTAGAAAAACCAAAAAAATAAAGTTTGATTTCTTAGAAATTGTTATTGAATGTATTTGGAAAGCCCGGTGTGATGTTAAAGAGAAGGCCAAAGAATATTCATGATCTTTGGGTGATTTTGTAAATTATAATCAATATCATATCAATGAGCTTGCAGCATCATATGAATATAGTTTACAGAAAATTAAATCATTGGAAAAATAGTTGGACAAGAGAAAATTGTTTAATGAGGAGAACTGGAAGAAGTATTTTTCTACTCTTGTCCAAGATTTAAAATATGAAGGGAAAATATTTAGAATTATTTCCAATTGGAATTGAATGAATTAAAACCAAAACATGCTCAACATATTCATGATTTGAAGGAAGCCCATGAGAATCAAACTCGGATATTGAAAAAGGAAGTTGAAAGAAATAATTAAATAATGAAAACAAATATAAAAGAGTATTCCACCTCTCTTAATTTCAAATCAATCAACATCAAGGAGAAATTCAAAGTATAGAAATGTTCAAGCAACAGTCTTTACATATCTGTTTATTTCAAGAAAGGATCAATCCAATTTTTATAAGCACGTGGATAAATATCAATATTTTCTCAAGAAATTTTAAATCTTATTGAAAATGTTGATTCCTTAATATAGGAGGATAAGTACTTCGAAATCATATTTTTGTCCATCCTGGACTAGGAGAAGGAATTATAGTCTAAAATAATTCCAAAAGTTTCTAAAAAACAATAAAATATTGATGAATGCATCCTTAAGGTGCAAGGATACATAAGCTAAGGAAGTTAGAGAATGGGGTAAGAATTCCTAAGGACAATGTTTAATCATATGGGAAAAGGGAACTAA
The DNA here is from genome assembly GCA_034641835.2 of Pinus albicaulis. Lineage (NCBI taxonomy): Eukaryota > Viridiplantae > Streptophyta > Pinopsida > Pinales > Pinaceae > Pinus > Pinus albicaulis. The sequence goes on from CM076575.1 coordinate 1,246,994,786, forward strand.
ATTTATTGAATAATTTCATCTTGAATGTTCAAAGTCATTAAAAGAAGTCATTCCAAGAGAATTTAAGAAACCATCCAAAGAAATCATCATCAAAGATCAAAAGGAAATAAGTGAGATGAAAATATGGACAAAACCAAATTTCCAGAAATTCTTGCAGTTTCCTTTCGAAAAAATCAATTTTATCTCCAAGTTTTGGAATAAATATCAAAAGAGAAAAATAAAAACTCATAACTTAATTTCAGATTTCCAGGTTAGCATAAATCAGTTTCATCCAGTTAATTTCTCAGTTGTTACTTAGGTGTATTCAAAATGGGTGAATCACATTCAAATTCATGCACCACATCTTCTACTCAACATGGAAGATAAATATTCTGAGGAAGAGGAAAAAATATAAACAATTGGCCATCTTTTCAAGAGAAATAAGTTTAAAGGGAAGAAACTTTTATTTATAGGACTTTTTATTTATTAGAGAAAATATTTATGATTTTCTAAGTTGTTATTTGTCAAACAAAATTATCTTGTTTTTTAAGTATTTATATGACTTCTTACATTGGATTAAAGGTCGGGAAATTGTGAAGACTCAAAACTTGCATTTTTAAATCAATTTTGAAGTTACAACTCTTTTGAAGACCAATTTCAAAATCAAATGTGTTTTGAGCTAAGAGATTAATGTTTGGTCATCTTTTCAATTCCTTAATGGATGCATGTAGTATTTCTCTTTAACTTTTGCACACTTATTTCTGAATGAATATTTTATTATTTTGTTTTAAACATTTCTTTGGACATGGTACAATCTACATCTATTTATCAGCAGAAGTTTATGAACTGTTAACTTTTTATATTCCTGTCTGATGATTGAAATATGATATTCGAAATATAGGATATTAATTGCTATTGTTTTCGATATAGAGTTATTTCTTACCTCTTTTAGTTAATGCATGCATATTTATTCTAGAAAACCGATAAATTTTTTTTTGAATAGGATGAAAACCTCATAAATATATTTTTTGAGTTTTATGAATAAAACTCTACCAAAACCTATTTGTGTGGCTAGTTGGACCCAGAATCCAATTGGATTTAAACAAACATGATATTTCATGTGGTTTATTATGTTGGAATGAGTCCTCTACTCCATGTTGTTCAAATTGATATTATCCAACCAACATCTTGTTTATATTTTTGTAGATAATTGTAAATATTAGAATATGTCATATATATTCCCTATTTTTTTAATTATTTTAATTTTCATATATTTTGAATTTTTAGCTTATGTTATTATAGGAAACCAAACCTTAGTTCCAAATATTATACGACCATCTAAACGAAAAAAATTCTAATTGAGACTCTGGTCGGGCAAATACTCACTAGTTGCAAGACAACTTCTTTCTCCTATCAACAATTTGGTGGTAGAAGGAGGGCCATGGATATTGTATTCCTGATAAAATTATTGAGCCTATTCATCACATATCTTCATATTGCACTAGTAACTCATCTATAGTTTTTCATCCAACTAAACCTTAACCTGTTTCGTAAAAAACTACATTCTTTCTAGAGGAATTGGCTGAAGTTTCATCAGTTCTTATGCATCCTAAAATTAAATTCTCTAGAGTGTATACTTGATCTCAAATAAAATTCGCAGGTTTATCCCCTATTTTATTATATATATATAAGTATAATACCTAGGTGTGAAGTCGAAGCAATAATTTTTTCTTCTTATAAAGCTATTCTTAGATCAATAACAGAAATTGGTCCTAGAAATTCATCTAAATTAACCACCTTTACAAACCCTTTGTTTCCCTTGGAAGAAATTGATTGGGAAATGGATCATGTTGTATCTCAAATAGTAACTCCTTCAACTACTTTAGCTTTGATTTTACTAGTTTCATCTACCTCTGTAGCTCTTCAATTTTCAAATCCTCCACCTTTAGTTTTCCCTCTTACAACACCTACTCCTCAAACCCTCTCATCACCTCACACATCAAGTTCTAGCCCATCTTACCCAAAATCACCCATGGAAAGTCAACCTTGGTTATCTATTGGGCCCATTGTTGTTCCTAGAGATCAACATTATTTATCGAAACATTTTGAAATATGGCTTCCCAAGTATAATATTGATGGCCCTATTACTGTAGAAGAGCATTTTAAACAATTCATGTTATCCCTTAAATTAGGCGTAGTTCAACATGGAGATCAAATTTTCAAGATATTTCCATTCACCTTAGAGGGAAAATATATAGCTTGGTATTTCACCGTATTTTTGAAAAACAAAAATAAAAAATTACAGCAAAACATGCATTAGAACAAGAAAGAAATAAAGCAGTATCTTCTTCTAAAAAATATTCAACTAGTAAAACAATTGATGAGAGAAAAGAAAAATAAAATATCGATCTAGATTCCATCCAAAAGGTAATTAAAAAAATGTATAATGAGATAATTGATTTAAAAAATGTCCTTTTTGAAACTTCGGTAATTAAAAAACCCTAGAGGTCATTTAGACGGAATCCACCACCAATCATAATCAAACCAATCTTGAAGAATTCAACATTGATGATTATGCCCATGATTATTTTTGTTGAGCTCTTAATGATAAATATTATATAAAAAAAAATGTGTTTTTCTTTTATAAATATGTTTAAAGTATTTGTAGAAGCTAAGAATGAGAAGTAACAAGTTGAAGAAAAACAAATGAAGAAGAATCAAGTAAAACTAATGTTTTAAGGGATGTTTCTCAACAGTGCACTGACACACATATCTCTCTGCTTAGCTCTCTCAACTATGTTGCATTCCCCCAGTTGCTAAATTGCAATCATGATTTTTTTCCTCTAATGCACACAGGTCGATGTTGTCTTTGTGTCCATCCACACTGCTTGAGAGCATACTCTATGCACGACTCTCCATTCTACTTTTGCTTCCAAGACATGGTGACTGCAACCACATTAAACATTGAGAATGGGATTCTGAGCATTTCTCCATACTAGGAATTAATTCTTAGTCAACCTACAGGCTACAACAAGGCTCTCCATGCTTCTTGATGTGTCATCAATTTTCCTAGTCAATACATCTTCATTAAACATGAGGATGGGCACCTGTGTGTTCCTCTTATATTGAAAATGAATTCTTCAATCATGCTGCACATATAACATGGCTCTTCCTTCCTTATTAATTCCCATAGAGATCAATGTGTACTGCAAGCATGACTTTCTGAGCTTGATATGATCTCCATTAATTTTCTCTGCATATCACGGTCCTCGTTTCCTTGATATAACAATCTCTAAAACTAATATTTACTTCATTAACTCAACCTATGCATTCATTTTTCTTATCTAATTTGAATCAATCATAGTCCCCATTATAGTGTGTTCCACTGCATATTTTATGACCCATTCACGCATGTTCATCAACCTATAGAGGTCTTCCAAATATGGCACAAGTGTTAAGCTTGGCCCAAGGTGCCAAGGTGTCACCTAATAAAACTCTACGACCTTTTTTTTTTGTTATAGCCCCTTTTTCTTTAGGCCCTTTAACTATTTTTATTCCATAGGACTAGGTCTCCGCGAACATTGGCTAGGACTTTGGGCACTAATTCCCTCTATTCCCTTTGCAGGATGAATTCCCTTTGTTAATGGATCTACGCCATTTGTCTCATTTATACGCAAAATGACCAAGGCTTGGCACTAATGCTGGAGCTCCCAAGGTCGACACTTTTATAAACTATGCAAAGAAATTCTTTTGGTTTCCTCTTAGGAGGCTTATTTTTCCTATGGGATCTACCCAGCATAATCAATGGCAAATCAAAGGCCCCACTGGGATGAGGTGTCTGACTGATGTGTCTTGGCACATTCACTTTATGCATTATTAACAAACTTTCTGGATTTTCCTAGCGGGATGAGTTGTCCTAGTGGGATCTGACTGGAACCATTTCATTGGTTGTCACTTTGTTCACTACCATTGTGTCTTGATGCCCTACAATTTAGAAAATTTTCTTTGTGCATTTTTATTCACCGTTGGTATCTGATCTGAAATTGTGAGAACAAAGTATTTCTCATACAGAGATTGACTGTAGGGGCATTCACCGGATATTTCACCTTTACTAGAAAGGATGAATCCGGAGGCTACCTGGCCCTTCTACAGACTCTGCCTAAAGAAATAAAATGTAATCACAAAGATCTGATCAATGAAAGTATTTGTTTTAACTACAAAGTATTCATTGATCCAACTTTAATGTGTGAATAGACAAGTATCCATATTCTGCAAATGAAGTGTAGAGGTTTGATGATGAACTAAAAAGTTTTTTTCACTGTTTAAACCCGCTTGGGAAACGTTTGCTTATAAAAATTTACTGTTTAAAGGAGTAGAATCTGAAAATATGCAGCAAAATTATACAGTATGACAGCAAATAATTTTTTAAGCGGTTCACCCCTCTCTCGGGCTACCTCCGCTGGATCAAGCCTCCCAAAATGGGCTTGTCCTCTTTGATTAAATTGATCAAAATGTGAATACAACTATATAGAAGCCTCAAAGGGAAAAATACACTGCAAAATAAGATTCAGAAGGCTCAAATCAGTATAAAGTGACTAAAAAATCACCTCCATTGGATGAAGGTAGACCAAAACAGCTCTTCTTCCCTTAGGCCCTGGTGGCTCCACGACCAAAAACGCTGGTAAATTCTCTGTTAGAGTGCCCTGATGGCTCTGAAAACACTCCCAGAAGCTCTAGAATGTCAAAGAGACCCAGAATCAAAAAAAAATTCGTCCAAAAAGGACTTTCCTAGCCAAAGTTATGGCTAACTGAAGTTTACCCTTCAAAAGCTCCACCAAATCTGGCTAACTGCCAGATAACTCCGACAAATTAGGGAACGGCTCTGAATTTGGCGAGCGCTCCAAATAAAATGGACAGTTAAATTAAATGCTGGCTGAAATGTGGTCACATGCACCCTCCACGTTTTATGCTAAATCAAACGGTTTTTGGAAACCATGACCAATAACCCCGCCGTATTAAGTTGGGTTCACATGGAAATCAATTTTAAATAAATGTTAACATATCCAGTTACCATAAATGTTAACTGTTTCCACTCGTATAAACAAATCCGCTCCACCACGTATGAAATTGATCACGTGCCTTGACACGTACCATGTATTAAACTCCGCTCAAACGTGAACTCCGCTCTAAACCCACATTCATTTTCCATAAACGTTATCCGTTGACAAACATTAGACTTTGGGTTTTCAACGAATATGGGTTTTAATAAATATTACATAACGTGCCCACCAAATCATAAACGTGCCATGAGATTTAAAACATTTGGAATTGTGGGTTTTAATATATATGTAGTTTTAAAATTTAATTTTTAATAAGGTTTAAATATAATTTAAAATTAATTAAAATATATATTAATTAATATAATATATGATTAATTAAAATCATATAAAATATATAAAATATATAATTTAATAATTTAAACCTTAATAAAAAATAAAAATTTTCTCACATTATATTAAAAAATTTATTTCAAAATTGAAAGTTATTGGGCAAATTCAAACTGCAATATCTCCTCCATACGGCAACGGATTTGAGTGTCGTTTGCGGCGTTGGGATCGTATTGATGAGCTCTTTCCAGTCGATCTATTCTGGAGCAATTCTAAGAAAATTAATTTTTTAGCCTTTTTCCATGGCTTGGACTTGCGCTCCTGATCACACCTCCCAAATGAGAAGCTTTTGGACCCCAAAAGCTCACTGAAATGCTGAAACTAAACTGTAGAACAGAAAATAAGAGAATAACAACATACTCTTCTCTTCATTCTTCAAAAATTTTCCTGAATTTCCAACTGTTCACATGGCGAATTTTGATGAATGAGCCATGTACTTGTGCCGAATCCCGACCAAGTTTTCTTGCCATACCAATCTGCCATACTGAAACCAGCAATGACACTTGCTGAACTTTGTGCCCTCTTTGCTTGCATGCCTTTCCAACTCATGGAATCTTTCACTGCTTTGCACTGACACTTCGTTCTCTGCACCAAACGACACCAAAAGCATCTTGTGCAACATATGACATCAACAACCAGTTGACAATGAAATGTGATATACAAATGAAACACAAACTCTGTAACAAGTGTGCATACAACCGACACAAGTCGATAAACAACAAGATACATCTTGACAAACATATGTGTATGTATCATGTACAATGAACTATATACAGTTCGCTAATTACACATACAACCCCTATGTACATGTGCAACTTCAACTCTTCTTTTCAAATACCAACAAGTACATCATCCCAAAAACATGTGGATGATCAAGAGCTGAACCAAAAGACATTGCTGCAACATAAGTGAGTATCATACTCATTTTTTACACCTCCATGGCGAACTTTTGCAACAACAAAGAAATTCCTTCAACTGAAACTTCTTATACATGCAATATTGCATCAACTTTTCAACTGAAATACATGCATACCAATCTGAAATTTGCATGTACAAACTGAGTATGAATTACTGCATTAAGAAGTTAATCCACTTCCTACCAAGCCACCTCCATGGCGTCTTTTGCTGCAACTGCAATTCTTCATGTGAATCTTCCATTTCCACATCGATAATGGACTCCATAGATCCACTTGTGCCAAACTGTTTGTCCCTTAGCTGCATGTGCTTTGGACGATTTGTTGGATGCAAAGTCCAACAATGAGAGACATCATGTCCCTTCCTTTCACAAACTGAGCAACTCTTAAGAAATTTCTGAGAAAGTTCTCTTTGCCTCTTCTGCTTCCTGTGTGATTTCTTTTTCAACCAGCATCTTGAAGCAACATGGTTAAATCGACCACAAAATGTGCAACAAATCCTATTATGTTGCTTTGCATGCTTGCCATAAGCTGCATGTCTACCATCTTCTTGCTGCAACAAAGGCTTCAAACAATGGTAAGGAAGATTGCTATCATGACATTGATGTAATTGAGAACTTGGAACAAAGGTTCTCTTTAAATTTGCATCACATTCTTGAATGCATGTGCTCAAAGCTTCGCCATTAAGCTGCTCATAGCCAAGACCCATATTCTTGGGACGCTCCACAACACAAATATGCTCAACAATGCCTTGTGCATGCTTTCCCAAACCTTTGCCTTCTTGATAGCCCATCTTAAACATTAGTTTGGACCCAATACCTTTTGTATGTTTTTCAAAAGAACCTACATACTTTTCAATGGAGGAACTTGAAGACAAGTTGGAACGATTATCCTCTTCCTCAAGCATTTTCTTGGACAAAGCTTCTTGAGCTTGAAGAAGCTGCAACTCCACATCATGCAATCTTTGAAGAATGCCTTCTTTCTCTTCCTGCATAGCTAGCAATTGTGCATGAAGCTTAACGCTTTCTCTTTGATCCTCAATGAGAATCTGCACCATGTCCTTCACCTTAAAAAAATCATTCTTCATGTCATCATTGAAGAATCTCGTGAAGGAGGAAACTTTACTTGTAGAAGAAGATGACATGTGTGTGGCTGATTCTAAGGCTATTGAGGATGAAATGGAAGGTGCATATAATGGCACTCTAGCCCTCCTTGGTTGAGGATTAAACTGTTCTCTAACCAATTGGCCTTCCCCTCTTTGTAGTTTTAGCCTAGTAAGCATCAAGTTTTGCAGAATAATACAATTTACTTGCACAAATTTCACAAACTATTAACAAAAACCTTGAGCTCCGATACCAACCTGATCTGAAATTGTGAGAGCAAAGTATTTCTCATACAGAGATTGACTGTAGGGGCATTCACCGGATATTTCACCTCTACTAGAAAGGATGAATCCGGAGGCTACCTGGCCCTTCTACAGACTCTGCCTAAAGAAATAAAATGTAATCACAAAGATTCGATCAATGAAAGTATTTGTTTTAACTGCAAAGTATTCATTGATCCAACTTTAATGTGTGAATAGACAAGTATCCATATTCTGTAAATGAAGTGTAGAGGTTTGATGATGAACTAAAAAGTTTTGTTCACTGTTTAAACCTGCTTGGGAAACGTTTGCTTATAAAAATTTACTGTTTAAAGGAGTAGAATATGAAAATATGCAGCAAAATTATACAGTATGAAAGAAAATAATTGTTTAAGCGGTTCACCCCTCTCTTGGGCTACCTCCGCTGGATCAAGCCTCCCAAAATGGGCTTGTCCTCTTTGATTAAATTGCTCAAAATGTGAATACAATTGTATAGAAGCCTCAAAAGGAAAAATTCACTGCAAAATAATATTCAAAAGGCTCAAATCAGTATAAAATGACTGAAAAATCACCTCCATTGGATGAAGGTAGACCAAAACAGCTCTTCTTCCCTTAGGCCCTAGTGGCTCCACGACCAAAAAATCTGGTAAATTCTCTGTTAGAGTGCCCTGATGGCTCTACAAACACTCCCAGCAGCTCCAGAATGTCGAAGAGACCCAGAATAAAAAAAAAATTCGTCCAAAAAGGACTTTCCTAGCCAAAGTTATGGCTAACTGAAGTTTACCCTTCAAAAGCTCCACCAAATCTGGCTAACTGCCAGATAACTCCGACAAATTAGGGAACGGCTCTGAATTTGGCGGGCCCTCAAAATAAAACGGACAGTTAAATTAAATGCTGGCTGAAACGTGGTCACATGCACCCTCCACGTTTTATGCTAAATCAAACGGTTTTTTGAAATCGCGACCAATAACCCCGCCGTATTAAGTTGGGTTCACATGGCAATCGGTTTTAAATAAATGTTAACATATCCGGTTACCATAACTATTAACTTTTGCCGCTCGTATAAAAAAATCCGCTCCACCACATATGAAATTGATCACGTGCCTTGACACGTACCATGTATTAAACTCCGCTCCAACGTGAACTCCGCTCTAAACCCACATTCATTTTCCATAAACGTTATCCGTTGACAAACATTAGACTTTGGGTTTTCAACGAATATGGGTTTTAATAAATATTACATAATTTTCCCACCAAATCATAAACGTGCCATGAGATTTAAAACATTTGGAATTGTGGGTTTTAATATATATGTAGTTTTAAAATTTAATTTTTAATAAGGTTTAAATATAATTTAAAATTAATTAAAATATATATTAATTAATATAATATATGATTAATTAAAATCATATAAAATATAAAAAATATATAATTTAATAATTTAAACCTTAATAAAAAAAAAAAATTTCCCACATAATATTAAAAAATTTCTTTCAAAATTGAAAGTTATTGGGCAAATTCAAACTGCAATATCTCCTCCATACGGCAACGGATTTGAGTGTCGTTTGCGGCATTGGGGTCATATTGATGAGCTCTTTCCAGTCGATCTATTCCAGAGCAATTCTAAGCAACTTCATTTTTTAGCCTTTTTCCATGGCTTGGACTTGAGCTGCTGATCAGTATCATACCTTTAGGACGAATTCAATCATGCCACATGTCATCCTATGAGTGGTGACATGTGTTACTCAAAAAAGGGCCATTCGGGTGCCCAAAAAAGTTGAATCTTCTTATCAACATGTCCATGCTGATGTCATCTAGGTTAATCAATTGTTTCCACTTGTCCCCTCGGAGGAGATAGAAAGGATCCTCTGAGGCCTTTTTTTAAAACCAACCTTTTTTATACTAAAGAATAACTAGGTTCCAAAATATGGCACTGACACCACTCTTAAGAAGATTGTGGTTTTGGGAGGGGGTGCCCCCAGAGTAGCTCTCCACGGTTGATCTACATGATCAACTATGCGGGAAATCACTTCCATGACCTCAAGCCCTGATAAGACTTCTATCTATCGAGATGTTAGAATGTCAACAAATGGTCCAACACCTATCTCTCAGTTCTTCCATTGTGTTCCCATTTTCAATTTATAGGCTTGCCCTCATCAGGCTTTGTTTTCACTATGGGGACCTCCTAGAGCCTTTATCATTGGATGTCATTGCCAACATTACCACCACCGTGTCCTAGTGCCTTGTATCTTGGAACTTTCACTTCGTAAGCCGTAAGGATTTGCTAGGGGTATACCATCGAGATACCTTCATCAGGCCAGGCTATGAAGTGGGGACTTTGTTGGCCAATAAAACTGCTTCCCACCACTATGTTGGCACTCCTCATCAGCCCGCTCAATTGTATCACGTTCTTTAACTTTTACGTCAAAATTATATCGTCAAGGTAAATCCATTAGGACAAGTTTTCAAGTGGGTTTCTCCTATTATCCAATAAATCTACTTCCCGCTACTCTATTGGCACTCCTTGTCAGCCTGCTCAATTGCATCACAATTCTTTAACTTGTGCATCAAACTTATATCATCAGGGTAACTCCATCAGGCCAACATATCAGGTGGTTTCCACCTATTAGCCAATAAAACTACTTCCTAATATAGTTTTTTTCATGTCACTTTTACCAGAAACTCCTTTTGACCGCTCCACTAGGATTTTTTATTGAGTTTGGCATTGTTGCCAACTTTGACTATGCACCAAGACTTGCTCACCACTTTGACCAAAGGCAACATTTATCTCTTCCATCTAACTTTGGGGCACCTCAACTTTTTCTGGAAATAACTCCTGATCCAGGAGGCCATTCTCATATTTCCACATACCGTTGGAAAGCTATTTCTGGGAACTATCCAACTATGCCATCTCTAGGAGCATCTAAGCTAAATTTCTAAGGAAATATCTCCTCCAAATCCTAGTAATCCCATCTGTATTCATCATTTTATGGATTCTCCAATAAGCCTACTACTATAATGATTATCTACAAGAGACAACAACAACCATGTGACTCCCCCTGAGCTTGACACATTAAGCACATTAATACGAACATTTTCTGCCACTAGCTTCAATGCTCATATAGTTGACATCAATGCCAAAACACTTGTTGCCACTAGCCATTAGACCATGCCAACAATCCAACACATTTCCTAGCCTGACTGTTGTCATTAATTCCAAAACATTCATTGTCGCTAGCCATCTAGACAGTGCCAATTGTCCAACAATTTATTACATTTTGTTACAAAAATAAATACATTTCGTTACCTGTTGAGGTGTGTTGGCCAACTAGACTACTCGTCAATGTTTTGTTGATAAGTTATTTGTTCTTGGTCCAATTTTAGTGATTATAAAGTAAAATTAAAGTAAATTAATATAATTATATCCAATATAGATATATTTTATAAATTCTCTAAGATGATACACCAAATTTTCAAGATAAAAACATGATGTTAGTGTTGTTTTTTGGATTCTTTCCTAGACCAATAGTAACTAATTTAAGCATAAATTCTTTATTGAATAATGGATCGATGTGATGATAGTTGGAGATAAAAGTATATGAATCTAGATATCTCAAATGGAATCCAAGAATAAATTATGGGTCAAATGTGCCAATGAACAATGAGAAAAGGTGAGTTTTAGGAGTACATATTTAGGATATGAAGTTAGTATCTTGGTCATAAGTTTCTCATATGATATCGAAATAAAGCAATTCAAATTGAGAATGATACTAGATTCATTGGAGAATATAATATATGAATAGAATTCAAAAATTAATCGATTAGGTCTCCCAAAAGATGGTTGTTCTAAATTTGTCCGTAAATTTTCTATTTGACACATGGTAGGTATTTTGACCTTATCCTTTTTAGTTGATATCCAAATTACAAATGGACTATAAATATATTTCAAGGGATAGTTTGTGTCAAAAACTATTTTTAAAATGAGCCCATATGGCCCCCCAAATTAGGCCTATCCTAACTTCATTTTTCCATAAAATCCACCCAAATGAGTACTAAACAAAATAACTATTCATTACTATTATTCAAAACCTATTTTTTCACTTTTTTTGTTTTTTCATTTATTTATCTATACTATCCTACTCTATTTCATCATGTGTAGGAGAACTTCTAGTGCATCCATCTACGTAACAGGATCATATGTAGACTCATATCCAAATTTGAGAAATATACTTTAATGAATTCCTGGACATGAGAAACCACTTGCCCAAATATATTTGATGCCAAGAAATTTAAAAAATAGAATGGTTCTGATAATTTTTTGTAACTATGTTTCAATTTAATATTTGTCTCATTAGATCTCTTTGATTGTTATAACATAAAGTTCTTCTAAAATTTGTCCATTAAACTCTTGCATGCATAAGGTATCTTGTGATAAACATGTAAAAAATTCTCTAATATTTGACTCTAGTATATTCTCTTTATCGGATATGGCCCATGACTCCTTGACCTCCTCTATATGGTGACAAAAGTAATTAGAAGAAACTTCTAGATCCTCCTCTTTTGGATTCTCTTCATGGATTCCTTGTTCCTCTTCTGTATTTGGAAATGAATATTCATCCCTAGTGATAATTCTGAATTGTGGGCAAGAATTTAGAATATCCTTGTGGTGGCAAGCCCTCCTTTACTAAATAAATACTTTAGCATCTTCATTTTTTGGATAATAGTACATTTCTTTCAAATGTATTAATAGTTAAGGGTTCTTACAATGTAATATCCCCAAAAGGGAACAAGGAGAAATATTAAACAACACTGCTTCAGAAATAACGCAGTTCAAAAAATTAAGTGCAGGAGGCCAATATGGAGGCTCAAAATTTACTTATACATCAGAAAATCAGATTTATAATGAGGCCCATACAATGTATAACAGGAATAAGACAAAAATGGAAGAAATCCCTCAAAAGAGGTGCTGCTAACACATGTATTCACTGCAAAGAGGCTAGACAACGTTATTTTATAGAGCATACAATAGCTAAAGATTACAACTTAGATCTAGAGCTGAATAATGCATTAACAGTCAGATATATGACAAATACATACACTATAGAGTCTCTACTTTACATACCCCTTGGGGTTTTCAGAAAAACATGAAGCACATGGAGTAGATCTGAGATTTTATGCAACAGATCTACAGAATTATTCCGAATTTCTGAAGCAAATACAAGAGTATTCAAATCAGATCTGAATATGACATAGAATAGATCAGAAATCCATGGATCACCATAGTGAAGGGCAGATCCCCAACGTTAGATATCACTCCTCAAATCTTGCCAAAACACCTTGCAACTTTCCTCTTTGCAGATAACACAGTTCTGGAAGATAAACTACGTTGTAGACTTGATGAACATTTTGGCCTGATGCCAAGGTATGGATCTGAAGCTCCAATGATCCAATACACTCTTGTCAAGGGGGTAGAAGAATTTCCCACTGAAAAGAGGAACTATATTGTCCTAGATATGAGTAGATCTAGCCTCCACTTGCTACAGCTTAAGGACAACCAAATCCTCAAAAAGATCTGCATTGTAGTTGGAAGATGAAGCTTGGCCCAATGCCTAATAATGGACAAGATCAACAAGACTCCTCCAAGAGGCCTCTCAAGGAAGGAGGTGGGATTCCCGATCAGGAACACCCAGTGCTAAACAACACTATTCTTAGCTAAACAACAAGAGAATGATATATGTCTAAACAGACAATATATTCATAAATATAATATGTTCAACAACCTTCATCTTTTGTCCTCCTCTTCCTTTTATGAGATAAAAGTCTTGCAAAACCCTAAACCATCCAAATGATTTAGCTCCTTTCACATGTGTAGCCCCCAACTAAAACTGCATTGTGCATCAAGGAGATTCATTGTATCTAGACATCGTTGTTGATTTGGTCCTGGTTGACTTGGTCAAATGATCCAGCCTCTTTCACACCTAAGTGTGCTTATGTATATAGCCTAGATTTATCTTTGTTCACATGTGGCATTGATTTATTTTGTTTTTTAGGAGTTTTATTAATCCTCCTTTACAATTTTATTCATGAAACAAGAAAATGAAACAAAATTGTATATTCCCATTACCTTGGGCTAATTGGGAATATTACAGTGCTCCCCTCCAAAAATGTTGCTTGTCCTCAAGAAACTGATAAGGTGAGTGTTGTAACTCCTTTCCTCCTCCATTAGTGACACAATCAAGTGATAAGCTTCCTCCATGAGCTGAGTGTTCACCAATCCAACCTCCCATGAATTGTTTCCCCAATGTTCTTACGAGGTAAATGACCCATCCCATAAGGAGTCAAAAAATCAAATGAAACAAACATGGCTGAACCAATACTCTCTCTGAAACATGTATCATATGATATACATAGAGAGTCTCTATCCCATGTGGTACATACATGGCTCCCATCCTCACTCCATACATCCCCATAAAAAGTACAAGTATATCATCAATGTATGGGAGCAAAACTATGTACACACAAAAAAAAAATTGAGCATGAGGAGGTGGGTCATAATCCCACATATGATACCAATGTAGTGCATCTCCTGCTTGCCTAAAATCAAGACATGGTAAGTGGTTTTCCCACCACTTACTTGCTGCCCACATCATCTCACCATTTCTGAAGGTGTGGGATATATTTGGTGCCTTAGGAAAGCACCCATCATGAAACAATATCTCCCTTTTTCCACCAAGGGAATGGCCAACTTCAGAAGTTTTTGTGGCCCATTGTTTGCCATGATATCTACAAGATGTCTCACTCCCCATTGGAGTCATGGCCTACATAAAAATAGTGAAATAATGCATACAAATAGAAAAAGAGACATGTTTTACATATGTATTTTCTTCACCCAAAATTCTCCTTATACAAGTGGAGGGGTGTATGGATATTTCTCTTCCTTCCAAGGTAGGAAGAGATGGCTGAAATAACTCTGTCATAGAGTCTTGTTGCTGCCCCAACTCCACATAGCACATGCATTCTTGAAAATGCTGATATAGTTCCTCCTTCAAGCCTTCCCAATCAAAGCTCCTCACGATGATGTTATAGATCCTCATGGAATACATGTGGCTGAAACAAAACCCTTTGTAGGCCATTTGTAGTAACTTCTTCTTGAGCTTAGAATCTCTAGATAAGAATATTCTACCATGATGATAGATGACTCCTTCATGGAATAGATAGCCCTCTTTATGCAGTTGGTCATCAAGTATCATACAAGTGTGTACATCTTTGGAACAATCCACCAATAGTTGGGACTTCCAATATAGATCGAAACTGCCCAACAACGTTGATGATGCACCAACAGAGGTTTTTGTCATGTTGTTTCTCTCCTCCTTTAAATCTCTCATGCCAAAGGTGTGTGTTGGAAGGTCACTCCTTCCCTTCTTCTCCTGCTTGAAATTCCCCATGCCAAAGGTATATGATGGAAGGTTGGTATTCCTTCCTTACTGCCCTCCTTGCACATGCACATGCTCAAGTGAAGATGGAAGCTCTTGGAATTTAGTCCTCCATGGGAGGCTATCATCTATCCAAAACCTCCTTGGCCTTGCCAAAGTATGCATGTGTGGCCACCATCTTCTATCATGTATGGAAGATATCTCTCCAAGTGAGATTATCTTCTGAGTCTTCATAACCAAGGATCTTTCTCCTTGCCCCATGATGGTGCTACCTTTCAATATTGTAGCCTCTATTATCAGCGTAGTATGAGATGAGAGAGTGGACAATATTTTAGTTTTATATTAAATTTCTCCCATCCCTCCTGGATCTAAGTTTGGAGCAACAAATTGTGACGTCTTCCCCATAAAATTTGAGTCAGGTGGCCTCCCAGGTGGTTTGCCACAAGAAAGTTAGGTTTCAGGGACCACCCTCATATGCATAATAGATGGAATCCTCATGTCCCTACTTCCACTACAAAAATTGAACTCTGTTTCATGTGTGGAAGTCTCATGAAATTTGGAGACCACTCTTAGTGATGCAAGAGTGCCTCTAATGGGAGCATTTGTTTCATTCTCTTCTCCTACCAATAGTGGATCATCTTCTGCTATGTTAGCTTGGTGACCCCTCCTTTGTTTTTTCTCATTGTCTCTTAGCATAGACACATGATACTCATGTCCTCCATGTTGAAGATCCTTAGGGAATCCCTGCAAAGATGCAAGAGACTCTCTAGTGGAAGAAATTGCTTCATCTCCATCTCCTAATAAAAATGGATCTCCTTCTGCTATCACAGCGCTAGAGGATCTTCTCTGCTCTTTCTATCACTTCTCCTCATCAATGGAGAATGCCTAATCATTAAGAGATCATTTTCCTTGATCTCTTATTGAAGAAGGAACCCTCATGTATTCTCCTTGAGAAGAGATACCTTGCTGTAGTGGGGATTTTTCCTTTGGAAAATCATGCAGAAGATCTTCAACCCCATCAACAATGTTCAAAAATGGAATTGTCTTTATGGATTATTCCAACTCATGAAAAGATTCATATTTCTTGGGCTTTATTTTCTCTCCCCAAGAAGTTTCAGAATGTCTTAAATCAAATATTTTCACTAGTCTCCTGGTGAACTTTTCTTAAGAAGAGATATTTACACTTTTCAAGGAAGAAGACTCAAATAGCCACCAGGCATAAGCCCGACCTTGAATATGCAGCGCTGCTACTCTCATGGCTTCCTCTTCTGAAACTTGATGCAGTTGGAAATATATGTCAAGCTTCCTTACCCAAGACTTGGCTGAGATCTTAGGTGATCCATCGAAAGTAGGTAGAGAGAATCTACCCAAAGTATGATGCATGCACCCTTTTCTTCTACTGTAGCTGCTGGATTCTTTCTTCTTTAAGTTGACAGAACTCTGTGAAACTGAGATTCTCCTTGAATCTCTCTGATTGAGACTCATACTCTTGGAGATAATCACCAAGAGCTTCCTCCTTTGGTGTTCCTTCTGTCCCTCCTTCCTTTGTCAAGAAAGTGGGCATGCTCCAACGTTGTAGAGCGGGTTTTGTGGTTGAATGCTCACACACATAGTAAGAAGTACTGGGCTTCCTTGATGTAAAAATATCCTTGAGGGATCTATATTTCTTCCCCCCTCATTCCCCATATTTCTCCTTTCAACTCATAGATAGCTTGAGAAAGAGTTTTAGAGAACTCTTCTCCTTTCAATCTTCCAGATAAAGGGGTTTTACCCCTTTCTTCCGTGTCTTCAGTGTAATCATACTTCTTTTGTCTTCCATTTCTTTGAGAAGGTATATTGGCTTCTTAAGAAAAATCACAGGTTGTGCCAAGATGATTACTTTTATACCACTATAATATCGCCAAAAGGGAACAAGCAGCAATATTAAACAACACTGCTTCAAAAATAACACAATTCAGAAAATTAAGTGTAGGAGGCCAATATGGAGGCTCAAAATTTACTTATACATCAGAAAATCAGATTTATAATGAGGCCCATACAATTTATAATAGGAAATAGAAGACAAAAATGGAAAAAATCCCTCAAAAGAGGTGCTGCTAACACATGTATTCACTGCAAAAAGGCTTGACATCATTATTTTATAGAGCATACAGCCGTTGAAGATTACAACTTAGATATAGAGCTGAATAATGCATGAATAGTCAGATATATGACATATCCATACACTATAGAGTCTCTACTTTACATACCCCTTGGGGTTTTCAGCAAAACATGGAGCACATGGAGTAGATTTGAGATTTTATGCATCAAATCTGCAAAATTACTCATAATTTCTGAAGCAAATACAGGAATATTAAGATCATATCTGAATATGACATGGAATAAATCAGAAATCCATGGATCACCACAGTGAAGGGAAGATCCCCAACACTAGAGGTCACTCCTAAAAGTTTTCCAAAACACCCTGCAACTTTCCTCTTTGCAGATAATACAGTCCTGGAATATAAACTGCACTGTAGACTTGATGAATAGTTTGGCCTGATGCCAAGGTATGGATATGAAGCTCCAATGATCCAATACACTCTTGACAAGGGGATAGAAGACTTTCCCACTGAAAAGAGGCACTATATTATCCTAGATCTAAGTAGATCTAGCCTCCACTTGCTGCAACTTACAAGGACAACCAAACCCTCAACATGATCTGCGTTGTAGTTGGAAGATGAAGCTTGGCCCAATTCCTGATAGTGGATAATATCAGCAAGACTCCTCCAAGAGGCCTCTCAAGGAAGGATGTGGGACTCCCGATCAGGAACACCCAATTCTAAACAACATTATTCTCATATAGACAACAAGAGAATGATATATGTCTAAATAGACAATGTATTTAGAAATATAATATGTTCAAAAACCTTCTTCTTCTGTCCTCCTCTTCCTTTTATAACATAAAAGTCTTGCAAAACCCTAAACCATCCCAATGATTTAGCTCCTTTCACATGTGTAGCCCCCAACTAAAACTTCGCTGTGCATCAAGGAGATTCACTGTATCTAGACAATGCTATTGATTTGGTCCTAGTTGACTTGGTCAAATGATCCAACCTCTTTCACACCTAAGTGTGCTTATGTAAATAGCCCAGATTTAGCTTTTTTCACATGTGGCATTGATTTATTTTGATGTTTAGGAGTTTTATTGATCTTCCTTTACAATTTTATTCATGAAACAAGAAAATGAAACAAAATTGTATATTCCCATTAGCTTGGGCTAATTGGGCATAGTTTAGGGTTCTTACAACACCTTAATTTGAAATAATTTTTATAGTTAAAACTACTCTTTCTATAATTTGAAGAAACTTATTCCTACTATTGAATTAATATATGAAAATAGTACAAACATGAAAAAGGCTTGAATTATTCCTACTATTGTGCCATTGACATCTCCTTGACAACGACGCCAAAAATGTGGGTCTAATTTTCTTGGAGAAATTAGGACATTAAATTATCAATTCAGTAGTTCATACATTTGTGATATGTCATGCACTGTATTTGCATGCTTATATGTAATGTCACTAATCAAATGGAAAATTGATTAAGAAAACTATTCAAATAAATTTGAAAGTAGGGCTACTCTGGTCTAACTAGGAAGTGAATTTTAAATTAGGATCTAGGATATGAATTGATACAAGAAAAAAAAACATGAAAAAAAACTATAAATTATCAATTTGAACAACAGAAAGGAAATAATCTTATAAACCTATACTACTCGAGCTTAGACTACCATAATATTAGGTTCTGAGGTGAAGTATGCTTTTCAAGAAGGTATGCACAACGTTGATCCATTCACTGACATAGGTTGTTGGTTGAATAATAAATTCTGGCACACTTGATTGAAATGAAATCTACTTTAAGGAAAATAAAACAAGCTTTATGCAAGTTTGAATTGGTTGTCTAAGAATGCATTAGGGTCCCTATTGGTAAAAAAATTGGTTTTCGAGCCTTTGCCTCACTCCCTTAAGTGATCGAAAATGAGTTTATTTCTGCTAAAGTAGATCTTATTATCATGGAAATTTTTTACCAAAATTCAAGATTGACAGTATCCTCTTTAGATCAATACTTGATCCTAATAGGTAATCATTGAACATTTTCAACATTGATTACATATATGGATGCTTATGACAATCACTTGGTAGGTATTTTATTAGAAATTACCATTGGCCAATTTCTTGGTGTTTTAGTGATAAGTCAAGTATATATTGTGTCAATATCCTGGATTTTCACAATTAGACTCTTATTTTCATATATTTTTTTAAAAGTAAATTCAGGATGTTTATTTTGTAGATTATTACTCCCTTCACCCATAACTTGCATCTCGAATGCTAGGGAAACAAGAGGAGCAACAAAAACAAGGGAAGGGAAAGAAACACGAGCTCACCTCTGAAACATGAGCTAGGGTTTGTTGTTAGAAAGCCTCCACATGCGTTAATGGATTCCACCTAGGATACGACCTATCGCTCCAGCAGTCTCAACCCTCGGTCAGAAGTGGGACATGTAGACCATGGAGGAAGACACACACTAAGGGATGGATAATTCTGAAGCATAGTCTGGTATGGGGTGGGCATACATCATGTGTCATGACAGGTGGAGGTCGACATCGTCCCCTAAGGACCGCGACAAAGGGAGTTATTTGACCAGCGGCACACTTCTCCCTCATTTATTTGATTTTTTATTTCTTAAAGTTTTAATCTCAGCCTGGTTAGGATTGGTTTGCCTCTTTTACCTTTACTGCTTGGTTTTTCTACCCTTTTTCCAAAACGAGGTTTTTTAACTGCCGATATTGAAGGGCTCCCACTTCTCTCAAAGGGATCAGGGTTGTGAAATGTCAGTTTCTTATCATTGAAGGAGGTCATGGTAGAACAGGGTTTTAACCCTCTCTTTCTCTGAAGGGTTTTACTAGACGGTGTAGGGTTGGAGTCAGTAGTTGTTTATGTCACTAGCTAAAGGAGCGAACAATGGTCAAAGGTTCGGAAAGAGTGGAGATATACCCCAATCTTGGGGACTTGTTGGCCATGTGGGGGAAGGAGGTAACCAACCATAACATACTGGACTTCATTAGGCCAACTAGGAAGGAATCCTACTTATCTAGAGGCTCCAGGATGGACTGGGGAGTCGAATAATCATCGGTTAGATGTTTAGGATTCCCTTGTGAGGCGAACAAGGTGGAGAAGAAGTTGTCAGTTGCCACAATGTAATTTTTGGGTGCTCCCCTAGATTTAAAGGATCAATTCCACGGAAATAGGGACCTGCAGAGGAGTCAAGATCAGTGACGTTGTTTTTACAAAACAATAGGATTGGAGGATATTGTCTATAGTTGTTCTAGTAGGAATGAACTTGGGCATCTCTTTGAGGGTTTTCAACCGGGCCTAGAGATTTTTGGATGATGGTCGCTCAGTTTCAAAGGAAGTTTCGACCATGGCTCAAACTCTATTCCACCTCCCTTGAGTGTGGGGGAGAACCAACTCCAACATTTCCTCTAGCAGTCGAGTCGGGTGAACATTGTAGAGGCCATATCTGAAGGTATGGACACAGATCATTCAGCTCCCCCATAGGAAAGAAGCTCGGTTACGGAAAAAGAAATTTTTTTTTGGGACAGAGTGTCTATGGCCCATTTTCATTCTCCAGATGGGCAGATCAATTTTTCAAGTTCTTCTCTAGGTCTCACTTCTGTTTTGTTAGTAGATGGGTGGGACAGGCCTGTCATCAGAGATGAGCCTTTGACGGACCTTCATGACTCTGAGGAGCTCCTACCTCCCTACTCCATGCCTCCCTCTTCAGGCAATGCCAGGGATTCAAATGTCTCTTGTGGCGAAAGTAAAAATAACAAAGGAGTCAGGCAGAAGGAAAAAATAGAAAATCTGAGATTGGGGGAGGAAGTGATGATTGATGAAGTTATGAAGACTGTTGAATTAACTCTAGTGGGAAGAGCTAATGGGAAAAAAATATCGGCTAGACATATTAAGGAATGGGATTCAAAAGCCTGGAAAATGGCACCCGACCCTCGTTATGAGGTTTTCAATCTCACAAATGGGTGGTTCATGGTGAAATTAAAAGCGGTGGAATCAGCGAACTGGGTCTTAGAAAAAAATTGGTGTTTTGAGCGCACTCCAATTGTCTTCAAACCTTGGACACCCCTTTTCTATGCTCAAAGGGAGAAGGTGATGGATCTCCCCATTTGGGTCAGACTCCTGGGTCTTCCCCATCATCTATGGACACAAAAAAATTTCAGAGACATTGGGAATGAGCTAGGGGTTTTCCTGGAGGCAGACATATTATTCTTACAGACAGGGGAATACAATGTGGCTAAAATCCTGGTCTGGCTAAATCCTCATGAAGGCCTTTATGAAGCCATACAACTCCATTTCAGAAATTGGTCTTTCATTCAAGCCCTGGATTATGAAAAATTTCCATTTCGATGCCATATGTGACACATGTTTTGCCACATGGCAAAAGATTGCCGTCTACACATCCGTAATAGGCCAAACAAAAAGAATAAAAAGGATTTTCGCTCTACTATGGGGAAAGGGAACTCAAATAAGGAAATCAAGGACCTCGGCCCTCGTTACGAGGTTCTCAATCTCACAAATGGGTGGTTCATGGTGAAATTAAAAGCGGTGGAATTAGCGAACTGGGTCTTAGAACATAATTGGTGTTTTGGGTGCACTCTAATTGTATTCAAACCTTGGACACCCCATTTCTATGCTCAAAGGGAGAAGGTGGTGGATCTCCCCATCTGGGTCAGACTCCTGGGTCTTCCCCATCATCTATGGACATAAAAAAAATTCAGAGACATTGGGAATGAGCTAGGGGTTTTCCTGGAGGCAGACATGTCATTCTTATAGACAGGGGAATACAATATGGCTAAAATCCTGGTTTGGCTAAATCCTCATGAAGGCCTTGATGAAGCCATACAGCTCCATTATAGAAACTGGTCTTTCATTCAAGCCCTAGATTATGAAGAATTTCCATTTCGGTGCCATATATGACACATGTTTGGCCACATGGCAAAGGATTGCCCACTACACATTCGTAATAGGCCAAAAAAAAAGAATAAAAAGGATTTTCGCTCTACTGTGGGGAAAGGGGACTCAAATAAGGAAATAAATGACCTATATTCAGAGGGCGGGTATAAGGAGCAGGCTCAAGACCTCTATCAAAAGCATGACCTCCATCATTCTCATAAAGAGATAGGGAAAATCTTGGAGGAAGAGATGGAGGCTGAACCCCGTCAGGTACAAAATCAGCTAGACTCAGAGACAATGCCTGCGGAAGGACTCGAGGGTACCCTCTCTCAACCCCCTATTTCAATTTTTGTATTTGTCTATGAAATATTATCTTTTGATTTAGGGCCTGGTCCCTCCAGGCCTTCACATATGTCTCTTTCCTGATCTGTGGAGACCCGACTCTTCCTTCCTCTGGATAGCACCATCATGTCCATTCCTGGGTTGAGCCCCTCTATCCCCTAGAGCCTCTCCCTGTGCCCTCTGCTCCCTCCCCTTGTATTTGATTGAATCCCCTATAATCTCTGACCTTGTGATTGAAAAGAAAACCTTTTAGCTATTTTCGGGGTTTGGGAATTTTGGGTGATCCCCCCCTGGACCAAAAAAAAGGGGGAGGAAATCGAACCTCTCAAAAGCTCAGGTGAGATCCAAGTTGGATATTGCAGATGGGAAACAACACAGTATGACAAGGGTGCCTAAAGCAATGCAAACCCTAGGTATGGTTAAAAGATGATTATTTTGTCCCTCAATTGTCATGGGTTGGCTAGTAATCCCAAAAAACTAGCTCTCAGGGCTTTTTTGGATTCCTAAAATCCTGATATCATCATGTTACAGGAAACTCTGGGGACTGGAGAAGATGTGAAAATTTCCTTGGGAAAATTGTGTCCCAGTTGGACCTTTCTATGCCTAGATGCCAAAGGGAGATTTTGAGGCCTATCCATTGGCCTTAGAACCATAAAGCTAAAATTGGTTAATTCTTGGGGTCTAGATTTGGTACTATCCATTGAATTTTTTTCTCCCGATTTGGGACAAAATTTCACTCTACTGAACATCTATGGTCCTTGCCAGGATAGGGAGGTTTTTTGGACTGCCCTTCATACCAAATCCTTCATGTCGGCCCAAAACCTCATTCTCGGAGGGGAATTGAATTTTTTCATTGCCCTTTATGAATCCCGGGGTTCGAATGGTCACCCAGACTCTCTATCGGATTTTTTTTCCTCTTAGTTCTGTGAAGCTAACCTCTTGGATCATAATCTCTTAAAATTGAAACCTACCTAGAGAACAGGAGAATAGGGGAAGACAGGGTTGCTAAGAGATTGGATTGTTTTTTATCAAAGAAGATCTAATGGGCAGTGTACCATTGATCAAAAAATGGATTGGGGAAGGGGGGGACTTGGATCATCATCCCATTCTTCTTGAGCTCAGAGGAAGAACCAGTAAACTGAGGTCCCCTTTTGAATTTAATTTCGGATGGCTATAGGAGGAATCCTTCAATTCCCTTTTCAAAGACTCTTGGATCCCCCACTCCCCTAAAGATCCCTACAATGTGACTGAATCTTTCCTGAACAATTTAAAAATAATGAAGAAGGCCACCCTAGCCTAGGTTAGGAAAAATAAATTTGAAGACGAAGTTCGATTATCCTGGATCGGGAAGGAGTTGGAAATATTGGAAGATCCTACTGAAGATGTCCTTGAGAACCCAGATAACAGAGAGATTATCAGAGGGCTTGAAGCGAATCGAAGTAGAATCTTGCTAGTTAGGGAGGAAGAATGGAGATTGAAGAGTAGGGAAATCTAGTTATCAGCTGGGGATGAAAACACCAAGTTCTTCCATAACTATGCTAAGGGAAGGAAACTCTCTAATACTATTTGGGAAATGAGAGATGAAGATGACAGTATAGTAAACTCCTTCTATGGCCTTTCCAAATAGGGGATGAACCATTTTCGTAATCTATATAAGGCCCCTAAAGAGATTACTATTGCAAAAGTTGTCAAAGTATCCCAGCTCATCTCGTGTTACATGGATGAAGAACACCTCAAATTTCTAGCCAGTCGGGTCACCAAAGAAGAAGTGGGGGGAGTTTTAAAGACCATGCAGAGGGAAAAAATCCCAGGCTTGGATGGGTAGACTGTGGAATTTTTCCAACACTTCTTTGAAACCCTGGGAGACAACTTGACTATAGTGGTTGAAGCATCCAGATTAAATTGTGACATCTCAGAGTCCTTGAACTCCACCTTCATCATTATCATCCCTAAGTTGGACTCTCCAACTTATTTTGATGATTTTCAGCCCATTTCCCTCTGTAACTACCTTTATAAAATCATCACAAAATTCATAGCCAAACGACTCAAGCCTATCCTTTCAAGTCATATTTCAAAGGAACAATTCAGATTTCTAGAAGAAAGACAGATTCATGAAGCCATTGAGGTGGCTCAAGAGGTTCTGCACAGTATGAAGAGACACAAACGAAAAGGGTTGATCATAAAAATTGACCTCTCTAAGGCTTATGAAAAAATCAGCTGGATGTATATTAGACTCCTGCTCACCCACCTGGGCTTTCCTTATGACTTTATTCAATGGGTGATGGGTTGTATCACTGACATCAGCTTTTTCATATTGATAAATGGGGTTACTTCCCCCTTCTTTAAAAATGAAAGAGGCTTTCACCAAGGATGTCCCCTCTCCCCCCTTCTCTTTTTAGTGGCAGCTGAAGGATTAAGCCAATTGATTCTAGAGGAAAAAAGGAAAGGGGACATAAGGGGTGTCGAGGTCGCTACAAATTTCAGTATCACCCACCTACTATTTGTAGATAATATTCTTCTCTTCAGTAATGGCAGTTGTAGGGACTCATGTCGTCTTAAAGCCTCTATGGACCTGTTTCTAAAAGCCACCATAATGAGCATTAATTACCATAAATATTCTATCATGATTACAGGGCTCTTGGAGGAAGAATCGACAAATGCCATTGTTTCTCTCCCTTTCAAGGTTAGAAACATTTCTAACAATTTATGTTACCTTGGGTTCCATCTAAAGCCTGATTCTTACTGCATAGCTAGTTTGACGTGGATGGTAGCCAAAATTGAAAAAAAAAGTTAAGTGTTGAAGCTACAAATGGCTATCTAGAGTGGGGAGACTTACCCTCATCAAATCTGTTCTAATGGCTATTCCAGTCTTTTGGGCCCTTCTCTCATGGATACCGAGGGAGATTTTGGAGCACATTCGAAAAATCTATCATACATTTTTATGGGCAGGAACCATAGATTACTACTCCTTTTCCTGGGTGGCTTGGGAGAAAATTTCCCAGCCAAAAGAATGGGGGGGATGGGGCATCAAGGAGCTACCTTCCTTTTTCAAGTCCCTTGTAGAAAAAATGGGTTGGTCATTTCTGACCAAGGACTCCCTTTGGTCTTTGGTAATGAGACAGAAGTACATTTGATCCTAGAGATATTGTAGATTGGGTCTATAACCCTGTCAAGTCTTCAAAGGGTGGATCGGTGGTATGGAGGGCCACCCTTGGAGCCATGGACTTGATTGAGGAAGGTATAGTTTGGAAGGTTGGAAATGGGCATCAAATTTTACTAGGCTGGGACCCATGGGTTGGTTGTAATGAAGCTTTTTCCCTTCCGGAGGCATGCAAAGCCCACCTTGCCGACAAATGTCTCTAATTCCTTAATCAATTTGACAAACCTAAAGGCACTTCCATCTGGGTGAAAGGCTGGAAATATGGGGATAATCTTTGCCTAGACCCAATATGGGTAGAATCATGGAACCTATACACAAATAAACTTCTAAGAAAAAATGTGTGCATTCGAGACAAGCCTGACACCCTCAGAAGGGGCTTTGCGCCATCAGGCTCGTACTCTTCCAAGATAGGGTATTCTCATCTTATGGGGAAGAAAGGTTGGGCGGAGGCCTAATGGTGGCATAAACACCTCTGGAAGCTAAAAAACCCTGCCAAAGGTCGACTCTTTTTTTGGTTTCTGATAGAAAATAAGGTCCCCTCCTGGGACAATCTTCAAAAAAGGAAGGAGGGGTCGAGGAGATGTCCCTTATGCAAATAGGAATCTGAATCAGTGGTCCATCTGTTTATATTTTTTTCTTGAGTCAAAAGGAATGGGAAGGTTTTCAAATACTGGTTGGTTCCTCCCATCAATGGGTTGGACTCTCAATTAAATAATCTTGGTAGTCTTGGTGGAATGGCTATTCGACGGAAAAACAAAAATCGATACCCTTGATAATGTCTTGGGGCATTTGGCTTGCTAGGAATCATGCTATATTCAGGAATGAAGACACTCATTTTCACATTGTTTCTCATAATGGAGTAGCTATCTATTCCCTATTGCATGAAACATAAATTCCAATAAAGAAAAGGTTCATTATCCCTGAGACAATCAGGGGAGATATCCCTTGGGCTTACTTTTACGGAGCTTCAGACTTGGCGAATATCTTTGGTGTTGGAATTATAATCCATTTAACACATTCTCAGAGATTGGAAACTTCAATCGGACTTGGACAGGGTACAAACAATTATGTACAGATAAAAGTGTTAGACCTCCTCCTATGCTGGCTCTCCCACCTATAAATTTCATCTGTTAAAATATTTGGGGATTCTCTTAATATCATCAAATGGTTTAATAAGGATTTTTTTTGTTCAAATTATGTTTTATGACCTATCCTTGAAGAATGTTGGTTACTGAAGGAATATTTTACCAACATTGATTTAGGTCACATTTATAGGGAAAGGAATGTCACTGCAGACCTCCTTTCTGAGGGTGTACAACAAGATTCGAGAAGCTGCAAGACTCGAGAAATAGGGCCGAAAGGCTCTGTGGCTTCGGACCATCCTCCATTTGCTTGAGTTTTTTTTTTAGATGTTTCTCTTTTCTGCATATTATTATGTACTTTAGGAAAAAATTTCACTCTCGGATGCAACAAATCATAACTATTTACATTGCCTTTACGTTCATGTTTTGGTTTTTTTTCCTCTTAGGAGGAGGCCCGGGAACATGTGCTATTGTGCTTCTGCTATTGGGATGATGAACTATATTACATACAGGGTAGTTTTTTTCTGTTGTGGGTCGTTTTCCTCCTACGAGGAGGCCCAAAATATGTTTTTGTATATTTTGGTGCTACACTGAGCCAACGAATAGTTGGTTGTTTTTCCCTTGAATTAGGGAAGATTATGAAATATTCTCATCATTTTTCGGGATGAGGTTTTGAGGATGGGCTAGAATTTTTGGTTGCAATTTGGGAAGAGCATGGACCTCTCCCAAGAAATACTCAAATTTATGTACACACTTAACTTTTTATGAATAGAAAGAGTTCTATTTTTTCCTTGGAAAAAAACCTACATCTCAAATTGTTGAAATAACAGGGAAATAAAATCATTTTGATTGATGGGCTTGTTATAGAGCTTCAACTTGTGACCATTAAAGACAAATGAAAATTATTTTTTATCAGTTATATTTATCTATACATAATCATTATCAAACACTTATTGGATCTCATAAGGACCAATCAAATGAGTTTTGAATATACCCTTGAAGTCCTTGAATTTGGAATAAAAGATAAAATATCAATCACCAACTTTAAATTGCTTAATCAAATTATCATGCCACGTTTGATAATGTTGTCATTGATGTCAAGGTTAAGTCCAATAAGGTGTTATCTATAAATTGGTACAGATTTGTTGCTCCACCAGACAAACTAGAGTAACTACTTCAAGCCAGCTTTTGACTGAAAATTAGCCTCTTCATCCTGAGAGGGTTCTCTCAAATTAATTATGATTTTTCAATTTTTTTTTAATTAGATGGCTAACCATGTGATATTATCTTGGATGTGATTTATTTCAGGTGAAAAATGTGTAGGTTTCACTACCATTGGGATTATGGAGTCAATGTTAGGAAATTCAATGACAATGGCTCTTCTTGTGGAAGCTGAGGCTTGTGATATTTCAATGATATGCCAACATACAAACACAAGTACTCAATAGATTAATGTTAAAAGGAAGTCAGAGCATGAGAAACAATAATTCTGAGTAATTAAACATCAAGATATTGAAAGCAAATTATTAGGACACATAGGAAAAAAATATCATTGGAACACCGAAAGAATCTCATGTGAAGAAGAAAATCACAGTCACTGTATATTACTGATCATAAAATTTTTTACAAAGTAGTAGTGTCAAATAAAATTATCTAACCCTTTCTAATTTGAAGTTCTACCTATTAATAGGATTTTTTCAATTACCTTGGATCTTCCCATTTGGCTAGATAATCGAACCATCATCTTTGACACCTCACTTAACAATAAAATATATAGCTGGAACTAAAACATACACCTAATGACTTTAGACTTAGAAGCCTATTGGGACTCTACATATTATTTATTACATTCACTAACTGCATAACTGGATAATTACATCAATAATAGCCAAGCGCTCGAGTGGTGCCAACCATAATTAAGACAAAAATACCCCCACTAGATATAGCAACCAATCACCCTATTTAAGGTAAAGATAATCATGATATTTGGCCATTGTCTTTATGCTAAGCTGGAATAGATGACACCTTTTTCAAAGGTAAAATCTTTTCTGGAGTGTTTCATCGATACCCTTTAATGACTCCACGTGGTTGGTTGACCTTCAATACACCTTCAAAATACCAAACACTGCTCGCTGCAAAAATAGAGTGAAATATGCAGTTTCGTAGTGTGGTTTTGTAGCAACTCCATTTCACCCATCTAGGTCAATATTTAGCCTTCCTCTCTGATTTGGATATGTTTGTTGGAAAAAATAAGCTAAATAAAAATTTTATCCTCCTTTTATTTCCACCCAAACTATGATTTTGCAAAAAGTAACCAGAGGGATTCCGTAGCGAAATCTGGCCTTCAAGCCTGGGCTTCGCTACGAAATTGCCTAATTGACAGGAAAACACAAAATTTTCTTTTTTCCTCAAAATTTCACTTTAAAGTATGGAATTGATGGTTCTTGAATGCTACAAAATTTTCAAAAATTTTGTAGGCCAACTCTTCAAGCTTTGGTACCTTCATCTTTAGCAGTATAAGGTTGCATCTCTTCAGCCTCATTTATTACTTTGATTGTAAGTCCTCTTTTCTTCAGTTTTGACTGAATCATCTCCATTTGATCATCTAATTCTTTAAACTGTCCCCTAATATTCTTCCTTTCAAACTATAACCGTAGGTTTCTTTTCCTAGTGTGTTTCATTACCCTTCTCAAAGGAAGTGTTTTTTTCAGCAATTTTTTGGCATTTGTTAGTGATTGATCATATTGATTTAGCTGATCATTTACTTCTTCCTTGAAATATTCCATCATTTTTCTGTCCACCTTGGCCTCCTATAATTCTAAATTGATTCCAATTACCTCTTCTATGGCCTCTCTTAGTTGTTCCTTTAGTACATGTGATTTAGTTTTTTTCCACCATCTTCTATTTTCCTTCCATTTACACAAAGACCTCTTATGTTGTTGCGGACAAGTCTATAATGTATTCTATGAAATATTTCTTGGATTTTTCAACATATTTTTCCTTCTTGTTTTCCATGACACCATTTGCAAGTTGCATCCTAGTAAGTGGTTTCCTTGGCTGAAATAAGAAACTTGCATCTTCTCCTACAAAATCAAGCTTTTTAACAATCTTACCTTTCTTTTTATTCTTTCTGTCACCTTCAATGTCTTCATATCTAACAACTAGAGTCCCCTCAATATCTATAGCTTGAAGGATGTCTTCAAGATTTCCCTTTCCAATTGTTTGAATTCTAGTTATCCTCTTGCTACCATGCTTAATAATACTCTATTTGTTGCTTGTGGATGAAGGTTGTGGAATTTTTGCCTCTTGTACGGGTTCTGTTTCGAAATCCATTGGCTCTAGGATAGGCTTTTCCTTTTAGTTATTTACACCTTCTGTCATAGCTAGAGATTTAACATTTTTATTTTATGGGGTAGCTTTTGGCTTTGGAATTTTCTCAGGTGTTACTTAGTCAACTTCATAACCACTGAGAAAAAGGAAGGTGGCCCAATCTCTATTTAATTTCTTCAATTATTCCAGCACTAAGAGTTTAATCAAACCATGGTGAAATATTGATGTCTCACTACCTTCAGCCCTGGCTTGAACCTTATCAGACATCTTCCCTAATCTCCTAAAAAAAATAAAGGTAGATGAAGAGAGTGCTTACCGGTGAAGTGTAATAGAAGCCTGAAATGGTACAAGTAAACCATATGAAACCTCCCCTCATAGTACTTCTATATCACCAAAAAAAAAATTAGAACAATACTCTTTCATATAACTCCTTGGAATCCCATATGCCATGTCAGCTCTAATGTGTTTTGGTTTAACAAATTCATCACAAATATGCATCTCGAATTTAGTGGCTTTAAACCACTCTTTACCCTCTCTTGGTATACCCGTGGCCTAAGAAATGGTATCAGGTGACACGCTAAAATTTAAAACCCATACCTTCGAATTTGTGCCTGTAAAGTTCATTGCAAAATCCTTTGATATTTGAGCATGAAATCCTTGAAGATTTTGACAGAATTGTAGGCATCCAAAATTTCTGAATGCATCCACTAAACTGGGGTCTTTATTTAATAACTTGAGGTCCATGGGCTTGTATATCACACAAGAGCCTCCTTTTTTACTTTCTTCTTCATAGACACCCTTTCTTATGACCACGTTTTCTCCTTCAATGTGACACCTGCAGAGAGAAAAAACTAAACTGAAAGTTGCTTGGGGTGGGAGTCAGCTTCTCAAAGATAATGGTGGAATATTGCATGCAAGACTTCAAACCACAGATGATAGAGAGGTGCTTTGAGATGATTTTAAAATATGGAATTTGAAAGTGGGGAAAATGATTCCAAATGTGGGAGTGAAAAGGTAATGATGATGGCATTTACACTTTTGTATGCTTGGGTTATCATGATAACAAATTAGATGACCTCACCTTTATCCATAACCATTAGAAATTTGAAAACTCATCATCCTTTGTTTTTATGCAGAAGAACATGATTCACAAAGGTAGTTATAAACCTGGTAGATTCACTACTGATTTTTCAGGTGATTCCATAGATAAATCTACCATTTTGCAGTTATATTCGCCGCAAAACCATGAAAAAACATATAGGTGGATTTACTTTGATTTGAAACCATGCATGTGAACCTAAAGTGGAATTTGGTGGATATGAGTGACATGACATGACTAATGGAGTATTTTATACTTAGGATAAAGGTTTATTCCATGGATTTTTTCATCAATTTCATGAACCAACCTATTTAGACAAGGTGAAACCTAAGTGAATGACCCTATCAATCAAAATTTAAAAATTTATGTGTGATAACAGAAGGAATAAGGAAACAAGTTGAGAAAGCTAAAAATAATGTGTGGAATAAAATATTACGCAAAGGAAAATCTTTTGAAAAATTAATGCGTATGTACAAAGTAATATTGTGCAAAATAAAAGTTTGTGAAGAATTAAGGGTTTGTTCCACTACTCCGTATAAAATGGTGCCAAAATAGGCATGATGCCAATAATGACCTGGAGTGAAAGGTGGCAAGAAGCACTAATGTGGTAGAAATAAATGATGACATGTGTTAGGTTGATTTTTTGCTTTTGACTAGCCAAATCTACATGTGGCAGGTGACACGTGGCATGTAGCATGGCAAGAAATGTGGAAAAATATCATGTGGTGCTCAATGATTAGTCCACGATGTCATGATGTAATATAATTAAAGGCCTCAAGATCTATGCCAAGACCTTGTTTGGTAATTTTTTTATGTGTTAAACAATTTTATTGCTTCTACTGTTGATAGACAAAAACCAAGTGACATAAATATTCAAAACACTTGTGGGTCTCAGTTAGGGCCTTAGGTCATCAAAAAATAAGAAGTTGAAATGAGAATTTTAGTGGATCATTCCAAGAGTTAAAATCTCGAAGTGATAAGATAATTATCCATCAGTTGTACTAAATGACAAGGAATGTTTTCAAGTAAATACTATGTTTACTAGCCACTCTAGGTTCTACGACAAAGAAATATTGGCCATAAGTTCTCAATATATTGGTTTTGTGTTAACAGAAACAAAAGTGTCCATTGATATAGTTACATTTCCCACAAATTAAAGTTCTATTGCGACTCATTCACAAGGGAAAATATTTTAGCATTAGTTAAAAAAATTCCTAGACAGGATAAGGCGCATAGATAGGTCCAAATAGAGAAAAATCCCATAGGAGCATTAATTGAAAAACCACCTAGAAAGGAAAAGGCACATAGATAGATCAAAATGGAGAAAAGAGCATGCAAAAAATATAAATAGAAATAGGCAGTGAGAGGACGGTGTAGTGATTAGAGCATATGAAAGATTAGCATATATGCTTTCAAAAAGCATGAATGAGGTGAGCACATACATAAGAATTATTATGAGCATGTGGAGAGAATAAATATGAAGCGATGTGAAATTTGTGTGAGAGGATAGGAGATATGTAGATATCTAGTCCTATATGAGATCAAGAAAGCTTTGATATAGTGTGTTGGCAGATTTGAGTAAATGTGCATAAATAGAATGTGTCAAGTTGAGAAATGCAAGATATGGTCCAGTAAGGAGAGTGTAGAATAGAGTGCAGTAACTGTGTAGCGTGGGAGAATATTGATACTATGAAAGAAAATAAAGAAATAATATATAAATTAAAAGATATTTTTGATATAATAATTAAATAAGGTCCCTCTAGATCTATTCTGAAAATGTGATGAAACGAAGAGATATAAGGTGAAATAAATTGGATTAGTGGATCTAAAGGGGATTGGTGTCTCCTATAAGTCGATGCTTGCAAATATAAGGGGGTTGGTTCCTCCAATAATTTGGTGCTTGCAAAGCTGAGGGGAATGGTGTCTCATGTATTTTTGTGTTTATGAATATTGTAAAAGTAGGTTGGTGCTTTCTTCAATCATATAAATAAATAAGTTTTGTGCTTTTTCCCCAGAGGCGTTTCTACATATATATTGTGTTCAACGCTATTATGTGACAAACGTATTAATTTTTTATTGAATGGTTTAAATAAGTGTAAAACTGTATTATATTGATTCACACCCCCCTTCTTAGTATAATTGTTAAACCCAAAAACCACTTCATTCTTCATTGTTGAACCAAAATAGTCAGTTAGAGAGCTTCTTGTTTGATTTCATCTAACTCATTTAATTGCACAATTTGTTTCTTCTAATATTTTGTTAAGTCCATTTCTACTTCAAAAAAAATTCAAAGTTTGAATTTGAAATTCAACTGGAAGAGGGAATTTCTTACTATATATTAGTTCATAAGGAGTAAAATTAGTAGTATTTTTCCATGTTGTCCTGTAAGCCAACAAAGCTTTTCGAAGTTGATTTACCCAATCCTTCCAATGAAGTTGGATTGTCTTGGTCATGGTTTCTTCTAAGACTTTGTTTGTAGACTCCACTTAACCACTATCTTGAAGATGGTAAGGAGAATAATTACAATGTTTAATTTTGTACTTTTAAATGACGCGTTTCACAATCTTTGAAGTAAACTATGCTCTTTGGTCAATAACAATTTCTTTTAGGACTCCAAATCTAATTAAGATTTCAAATGAAAAAATTGATTATTTCTTTTCTATTACTTGTGTTATGGATTTTTCTTTCACCCATTTTGTCACATAATCAATGCAAACTAATATATATTTCTTTAATTTAGATGAAACTCTATAAGTCCTAGAAAAATATATCCATGTTGTTAGGATTACGACAATCCTCTTTTTTTCTTGTATAACAGAAGAAAAAAATGACCTATATAATTTTTTTCTTATTTTCCTTAAAAAGATTATTTTTTAAAAAATAAATAGGAAAAATTACAAAAAATAGCTTAATAAGTTGAAGGTCAGATTCTATTTCTACTACAAAATTTTACATTTGCCTCCCGAATCTCTGACCTCCCAGCTACGAAGTCGGGTTGAGTTTTTTTTTTTCTCTATTGAAATTTCAACCCCAACATTCTGACCTCCTGACCTCCCGACTAGCATTCATCGCCCGATCTTATGGTATCTCCCGACTCCTGTGTAGTCGAGGTCGGAAGTGGTAAATCTCTTCACACAAATAAATCACCATCTAACTACCTGACTATCTGACTCCCCGAATGTTCAAATAAAATATTATTTTGCTTGATTTGTGTATTTTTCATTTTAATTCTCATTAAATTGATTTTCGATTTTCAAGCTTAAACTATTTTTATTCGATTTTTGACATAAGAGTTCCTTTGTGAATGTATCGATTTGTGAAAGAGAACAGTTGGCCACATAACGACAAATTAATTATCAACTCAGATGAATTATTTCATGCATTTCCTAATTTTTATCAAAATTAATAAGCTTCTCAACTCTTTCTAGTTTGCATTTTGTTTTAACCAGTTATTCATGTTTTAGAGAGAATTGACTTATAAAGAACATATTGAGCTTCAAAGATTTTTTCTTTATGTAAAATTATACTTTTAAAGGATTACTTATGATTATTTCATAATTTTTACCAGAGATAACTCGTCTTTTCCAATTTTTTTTGTAGGCCATAAAATGGGAAAGAAAGGAAAGTCACCTGCTACGAAACAAGTCATGGATAAAATTAAAGGAAAGTTGAAAGAGGTAGAGAATATCGAACCAAAGGAATACAACCTCAGCCCCGATTTAATCTTTGATTCCACTAATAAAACTCATAAATTAGGTACGATGAAGTGGGAGGATATTTTTGAATTCTTTGAGAATAGAAAATGGTTCAAAGTTGTCATGACTTCTAAGTCAAAAAAACATATTTTGGATGGAATTAGAAAAACATAATTGCATCGAGTAGTTGTTAGGGATAAATTTATCCCTTAATATGATATCATTTCAAGGATTTTGGCACATATCTACCTCCCAACACACACTGAGTTAGATTTATCTGGATTCTCTTATCTACCAGAATTCAACAAGATATTTTACTGATGTGATGTTGGAAAATTTTCATGTGAAATAGTATGAAAAACCACATGTACATACTTTAAAGAAAAATAAATATAAATAAAACCATAAAATCAAAGAACACACACAATTTGATAATGAATTTCACATAGTGTGGGTTACGTTTTAGGGCCCAATGTCAAGAGTGGGGAGGTCACTTCATTAATTGTTGAAAGATGATGATTAATACATGATGTTTTATTTGTAAATATCAGGAAAAAATCTCTCAACTAGAGTGGCATGTCTCTCCACAAGATGCTCTTCTATAAGAATTATCACTCATAAAATATCACCTTCATCATAGAAAAATATCAAACTCTCACATGAAGTGGCATACAAATATCCTCCAACAAAATGGAAAACAATGATCCAAGCATCATATCATCATCTCAACACAAATATAAAGAAGACAAGGCATCAATACATATTATACCTCCACTTCCTGGGATGGCCTGAAATTGCACAACTTTGCTGAAGAAATAGGTAACATGATTGAAATCCTGGTGAAAAATCGTAAAATTTGACAATAAACTCTACCCCTTTCTGAATCGGTCAAATTTGGGCTTCCTGGGAATCTCAAAGATTCCTTAAATATTATCTTCTAAGGGATAGTTGAAATTCACTTGCTTAGATGAAGAAACTGATCACACCATCATTTTCCTTGAGAAAAGCAAAGAAAAATGAGTATAAAGCCGGTTTGGTTCTGAAACTGTTATTTTCAGGTCTCTCGGGGAATCTTTTATATTCTATGTAGATTCTTGCATTAAGGTTTCAACTTCATGGTTTCATCCTCAACATTTTGATTTTGAAAAAATCAGTTTCTCCGATCGGAAAAATGACCACGCCATCAGTTCTATCTCAGGTCAAAATTCAGCTCCAAGGAATCTAAAAGATTCCATACGTCAAAGTTTCACCCATGAAATTTCTACCTGGAACATGGTTCTGCGTTGAGTCTAGGTTCTGTTGCACATAATTTATCTCTATGCATTGTCCTAGCTTCACCCATGGTTCATATTTCCACTCTCATGCTCCTCCTTGCTACATGAAATTAGGTGTTTAAATAATGTTCAGGTCAACGAACATAACAAGAATGGTCGTTAGTTGCATTGTCATCAGAATCCATATAAAACATTTGGCTGGAAATTGGTTGGGGCTTCCAACCTTGCCAACCCCAACACTTTGTTTTATTTTAATAAATAGTTTGTATTCCACATAATTCTTCATTGGAAAAAAACCCATTGGCATATGCCACAAACATTTAAATTGACTCATCTGTTGAATGGATTTTTTATGGGTTTTTATACGGTTTTTAATAATTCATATTTGTGATATTACAACCATATCACCACCATATAGCATTTGACCATTATTCCATTTAATAATTCATTGGTTTTTTTTATATCACTTTTATATAAAACAATATTTATTATATGGTTTCAAACCATATATAACAAACACCTTATTTTGACTTTTTATATGGTTTGTTTGGTTTATTATGATTTATTTTAATATTTTGTCTTTATATGAGATTTTATGTATATATATATATATATATAATATAATATAATATATTTTTGCAAGGCTAAGATGCCAATGCTGGAGTGACATGTGTTAATGACCTATTGCTCATTTACTCACCACATAAGACTAGTGGATCCCAAATACCCTTATGACTTGAAAAATTCTTATGGTCATAAAATGGTCATACAAACTCCAATTTAGGTGTCATTCACGTCATTGGTTTCGAAATTTCAAGCTCTACAATTTGATTCCAATGTTGTTGAGATTCAGGGACTTTGAAGCCACATGGATCATTGCTTCCGAATAATAATATTTTGGTCCTCCAAAAGCATGAACACAATCTAAATTTTTTTTTAGTCCCTAGTTTGCACAATAAGTGCCCTAACTGGCCACACTTCCTTCTCCTTCACCTTTTTTCTTCAGAGACATAAGTGATGAACCAACACCTTTACTCTATGCAAACATGTAGTACATTTTGAAAAATATATTTTCAATTATATGACCTATCATGACCCAAGAAAATCCATACTTTCCAAGATTTTATAGCAAACTCTTTGGTCAAGTTTAAAACATAAACCAATAACCCAACTATTAACAAAATACCAAAAACATCATCATGTTTCTTTAATAAGTAATCGAAAACACTTCATCACTTTTATAGTAATTTCACAACATGTGATTTACAAAATGTGGCCATGATAGACTGCTATCTCTAATAAAACCATCTCTAGCTCATCAAAGTGAATGGGTCACCATTCTGGATTTGACTCTCTTGTCGAAAAGATTTATTGGTTGGTTCCTACATAGGCACTTTTTCATTCCTAAGACACTACTCTGGATGGAGATCCCAACATGTAGCTCTCTGACATGCCCATGCTTTTTACAATGGCTACAAAAATTATTTTTCCTCCATATTTTTCTAAATTTCTTCCTACCCTGATGTGGAGAAGGTTTTTCATGTCTTTTTTTCTTTCTTACTACCATTCTCTTCAAACACTTGGCAATATCATGGTTATACAAGTAACAAAAACTACATGGTTTTCTATGCCATTATTTCTTCTCATCATCAACAAGCTCTATGTAATCAAAAGGAACATTAGAATAAAAAGACTTTTTATACCTCACTTGGTTTTCTTTGGTTTAATCCTCACGATAAGAGCTTGCCTTAGCTCTTGCTGTGCAATATGAATTGTCATGGGAATATTGGGATGTGTTCCCATAGTCCTCTTTCCTTGATGATGTTGAAAATGTCTTGGATTATTTGTCTAGAGAAGCCCTTGCTTCTTCTACCTTAGAACTTTCTCCTTCAGTGTACCCCAATCCTAAAATGGGTATCTCAAGGCTTCCAATAGAAATAACATCATGTGAAAATGAAACTGAAGAAATATCAACATTGCTTACCTGAGTTGTTTATTATGAAGCAAGTGATGATGGCTTCATTAAACCCTCATTTCACTTCAAAATTTCTAAGGCCTCTTTCATAGCTCGTAAATGAAGCTGCAATCTTTGCTTTTCCTCTTTTGCTTCTTGTATAAGTCTCCCCAATTCAATATTATCTGCTTGAAGGCTCCAATTTATATATTCATTTAAATGATGAGAAGAAGACGAAGAATAAGTATATTCACTTGAATATGGAGATGGAGCATCATCCTCTTCTCTCTCTTTCTATTTTCCTTTTTTTCCATTTTCTCCTCATAATCTGCATAGATTATATCTACCATTTTTGACATCCTATATAATTCCTCGAGGATATATTTGTGATCCTCCATTTTATTTTCTTGTTTCATGTTCAATCTCTGGTTATCATTCACACTCGCAATTTGCATCAGCAATAAGACCACACTGATACCAAACTTGATCCAAATTATCTCAGCTACCGGAATTAACCAAGATCTTTTATTGCTGTGATGTTAGCATAATTTCATGTGAAAGAGTATGAAAAATTGCATGTTCATACTTTAAATAATAATAAAATAAATAAAACCATCAATTAACATAACACACACAAGTTGATAATGGATTTAAACTAGTGTGGGTTACGTCTTTGGTCCCGGTGTCAAGAGTGGGGAGGTCACTTCATTAATTGCTACAAGATTATGGTGAATGCACGATGTGTTCTTTGTCAATACAAGGAATAAATATCTTAACTAGAGTGGCATGTCTCTCCACGAGACGCTCTTTTATAATAAATCTCACTCATAAAATCTCCTTAAGCATGATAAAATATCAAACTCTCACATGAACTGAAATACAAGGATCCTCCAATAAAATGGAAAACATGAATCTGAACATCAAATCATAATCTTAGAAAAAAACAAAATAATACATGGCATCAATGTATCTTATACTTCCACTTCTGGGGATAGCTTGAAATTACACAACTCTGCTAAAGAAACAGGAAACACGGTTGAATTCCTGGTGAAAAATAGTTAAATATGATTGTAAACTCGACCCCTTTCTCACTCAGTCAAATATGGGCTCCCATGAAATCTCAAATATTCCTCAAAGATTCTCTTATGAGGGCTGACTGAAATATAACTACTCAGATGAACACATTGATCACACCATCACATTCCTTGCAAAAAAATGAAAAACAAAATGAGTATAAAGTCGGTCTGGTTCTAAAAATGTCAATTTCGAGCGTCCATGGAATCTTTTGGATTTTATGCGAATTCCTGCATCAAGGTTCCAAATTTATAGTTCCACCCTCAATATTTCCATTCTGAAAAAACTACTACTCAGATTAGAAATTTTACCATGCCATCAGACTCCTCGCAAAATTCTGGTCAATATGAGTATAAACTTGGCATAATTCTATCTCTGTCAAAATTCAGCTCTAAGGAATCTAAAATATTCCTCAAATTTTCCTACGTCAAATTTCCGCTCATCAAAGTTCCATCTGGAACCAATAATTCATGGTTGTGCTGCACATAAATCCTCCCAATGCATTTTTCTAACTCCACTCATGGTTCAGTTTTTTGCGTTCATGCTCCTCCTTGCAACATGAAATTAGGCATTTAAATAATGCTCGAGCTGACAGAAATAACAAGAATGGTTGTTAGTTTCACTGTCATCGGACTCCAATCAAATGATTTTTTTGGAAAGTGGTGAGGGCTTCCAACCTTGGTGACCCAAACCCTTTGTTTTATTTTAATAAACAACGTGTAATCCACTAAATCTGTCATTGGAAGAAATCCATTAGCATATGCCACAACCGTTCAAATTAACTCATCCGTTGAATGGATTTTTTGGGTTTTTATATGGTTTTTAATTATCCATATATATGGTATTATAACCATATCATATGGTATTTTTTCATTTAATAATTCATTGGTTTCCTTTTATATAAAACCATATTTAAGTAAAAGGAATTATTCAATCGAGCTCGGGAGCTGACCTAGGAGATAAGAACACGCGCAAGAACCCATAAGGGGAATTTTGAGGTCTAAAATGGGCCTCCTAAGGAAATTATAAAATAATAGTAGAAATAATAAAATAATATTAGATGACATCATCAAATTTTAGAGGGAAAAATAGAATAACTATTTTTTCAACTCGTATTTTCAACTTATCTCCCTATCAGTTTACTCAAATTTTGAGTAGAAACACTCGTTGGATGCCCAATTTGATTCCCCATCCAAGGAGTACCCATGTTGCATACTTTCTATGGACCCTACTACACGAAAAATGAGAAATACATGAAAAAGGTGATTTCAATCACGTTTTTCATTATTTCTCATTTTTCGTGTAGCAGGGTTCATCGAAAGTATGCAACATGGTACTCCTTGGATGAGGAATTAATTTTTTTATCAAATGAGTACTCCATCTCAAAATTTGAGTAAAACCTTAGGGAGATAATTTGAAAATAAAAGTTGAAAAAAGTAGTTTTATTATTTTATTATTTTTTAATATTTTTAATTTTTTACTCCAAAAATAGTGAATCATCCCCCATGGTTGACATCATCATGTTGAATCCTATTGGTCCTTATAAAGTTTATTTTTCTTGTAAATTTTTCTTAGGAGGCCCATTTTAGACCTCAAAATTCCCCTAATGAGTGAGCCTCTTCCTGGTGTGGCATGTTGGCCTCCCTCAACCCTCACTGCCAATCTGTGTGGCCTCTTGCTAAGAGTATGGAACCACTGGACCCATCGGAGGATGGGGAACCTCCCAAAAAAATTCAACCACATGATCACAACGAATACGCAGAAGCTTTTGCATCCCTGATATCAGCCATTGGACCTCCAATAACTAGACCATCAAAGATCATAAATAAACTTGAAGACATCCCAAATATTTCTCTTCCTTTGTATATTCCTTGTTGGGTGGCCTTGTCTCTCTTTGAACGGGGCTTGGTCGGCCAGTTCACAAGCCTTTGGCCTTCTCCTTGCTCTGTTCAGAAATGGGTCTAGAGGAACTAGTCCTCCTCAATAAACAGGAAAATCTCCATAATATTCTGTGGAAGAAGGTATTACACTTTTCACTTTGAAACAAAGGAATATTGATATTTAATCTTAAAAAAAGGCCCTTACTTCATGGACATGTGAGGCCTTTATTTAAACAAATAGACCCCTGATTTTGACCCTGAAATGGATGTTCCAAATGCGATGTCGATTTGGGTTATACTCCCCCATATCCCCCTCCATTGTTGGGTTGATGAGTCTTTCAAGGCGATTGGGAATGCGGTGGG
Source organism: Pinus albicaulis (assembly GCA_034641835.2). Classification (NCBI taxonomy): domain Eukaryota; kingdom Viridiplantae; phylum Streptophyta; class Pinopsida; order Pinales; family Pinaceae; genus Pinus; species Pinus albicaulis. Next base: position 1,247,036,185 of record CM076575.1, read on the forward strand.
GAAGTATATTGACAGATGTGATCCAAAAGAGAACATGCATTCCTGTGAGAGGATATGTGTCGAATTTGACCTAGGGAAAGGCTTACTGGAGGTAGTGAAGATCAAAGTAGAAAAATGGACACACATACAACAACTGGATTACGAGTAGATACCGTTTAAATGCAAGGTATGTCATGAATATGGTCATTTTACTAATATATGCTCGAAAAAACAAGATAATGAATACCTAGAAGCTCTGGAAGCGAAATAGGAACAAGTTAAAAAGAAAAAAAGAACAAACAAACAAACTCACCCCTCCTCAAACCAACCTCTCACTCCCCCTCCTTCTTTTCCTCCACCCTCCTCTCCCTCCCCTGCCAATCCTCCTCTCGATACCACATCCTTTATCAACCCCAACCCCTTTGGACCCTTGAAGAGCCTCTCATTCCTCCCTCCTAACCCCCTTCTTCCCCTCACCTCATCCCTCTCCAATCCCTCTCCCCTTCCGCTCCTATTATTCCTTGCATCCCTCCCACTCCTTCATTTGATAGAATATTGACAAGGAACCAATAAAAATAATCCTTACATACCTTAGAACACCAAAAGAAAGCAGGAAGAAATACTAACAAAGAATTGAGAGACGAAGCAGTAGCAAAAGAAGTGGCATTAGGCATGCAGTAGCCCATGGACTCCTTTGGAAAAAAGCTCTAGGAACAATGAGAGAAACCAACACTAGTAAAGAGGGAAAGGTCCCTCAGCATCCCATAAAAATAAATAATGATTTTGGTCTCTTGGAATTGATGTGGTTTGGGGAAATCACATAAAGTAAGTGAAACAAAAGTTATTTTAGTAATATTTTAGTAAGGGAAACCCCAAATATACTACTGCTACAAGAGACCAAAACTAGTTGCCAATATTTTGAAAAAATGACCAAAAACTTAAAAATTTACGATGGAATAGCTCAACAAGAAATAGGGGCCTCAGGGGGTATCTATAACTTATGTAGAAAAGAAAAATGGGAGCTACTCCAGCAAAAAAAGGAACAATATTGAATTAGAATAGATCTAAAAGAGACAACCACCAATGAGAAATATTGTATAGTCAACATATACACTCCCAACCACTTCAGGGAAAAAGAAGATTATTGGAACACTGTTATAGAGACATTAAATGATATCCAAAAAAGAAATATAATCTTGGGTGGGGACCTCAATCTATTCCTAAATGTGGAAGAGAAATTTGGTGGAATCTACCACTCTGACCCCTTAAGGGATGCCATCGAAAACATAAGGGAAAATAAAAAGCTAATAGGCATACCTCCCAACAACGACAACTATACATGGAACAATAAGAGGGTAGGAAAAAGCAATAAAAAGGAAATATTAGACTATATTTTAGTTCAAGAAAACATCATCTCAAAACACAACTCAGAGAGGTCAAGAGTCATCCATACAACAACTTTAGACCACAAGCCGGTGGTAATTTCTCTTGGGTTGTTGGAAAATCAAGGCCCCATCCCATTTAGATATTGTCCAACATGGAACAGCAATGAGGATTTAAAAAAACTAATTTCTGAAGTTTGGTCCCAAAGAGTCTTAGGATCTCCCTATTTTGTGTGGGAAGCCAAATTAAAAATTTTGAGAAAAGAACTAAAAACATGGGCCAAAGATAATGAAAAAAACAAAGAAAATAAAGGTTGACTTATTAAGAAAAATGGAGGCACTCCAAGAGGCTAAGGAAAATAAAGAGGAATCCAAAGAAATCCAGATACAGGAAAGGGCCCTCTATTGGGAAATTTACAAAGAAAACCAGATAGAAGAGTAAGTGGGGAGATTAAAATAGAGAAGTCTATGCTTAAAATAAGGGGGTAAAAATACAACATTTTTTCACAATTCTATGAAAACTAGAAGGACCAAAAATCAGATTGAAAAAATCCAAATAGAGGGAAAGGAAATCAAAGGCTCAATTGAATTTAAAAAAGAAGCTCATATTCACTTTAAAAACCTCCTAATAGAAAATGGAGAAAATGCAGATTTTGAATCTTTCCTACAACATGTTCAAATGATTAGTGATGCTAAAAATACGAAATGTATGCAAGAAGTATGAGAAGAGGAAATAGAGGTGGTTGTTTGGAGTCTTCACCCAGGCAGAGCTCTAGGGCCAGATGGCTTCTCAATTTATTTCTATAGGCATCGCTGACATATAATAAAAAGGGACTTAATCAGAATGATGAGGAATGTGTTTCAAAAAAAAATTGGGTGGTTTTACTAAAAATTTCATCTTGGTCAAATGGGAACAGGTAATTCTGCCCTACGAGAAGGGAGGATTATCCATAAGGTTGCCCATAATCATGAATGCTTCTCTTGGGGCAAAAAATGTTTGGATATTTATCATTGGAAAATATAGCTGGTGGAAAAAAATTCTGATCTCAAAATATACAAACTACCATAGAAATATTCTACTGAAAGAAAAAATTCCTGTTAGGCCTTGCTTAGAAGTCTAGAAGCTTGTCAAAAAATTATTACCAACCATCATCAATCACACCTCAAAGCTTCCAAGAAATGGAAAAAGAATCATGGTTTGGGAAGATAGAATCATGGGGAAAGAGACAATATCACTCTGGCAAGGCTTCGTAGATTTAAGGAGATGGATGTGTGCTAAGGAGCTATCCACTTTACACTCTATTTATCGCTAGAAAAATAGAAATTAGATTTATTAGCATATTCCCAATTTTCCCCCAAACCTTAAAAATCCAATGGGATCTATTAGTTCTCCACCTCAAAGGAGAATCCCCTACTAATCTAGAATCTAAAGACTCTTTTATTTGGGATCCGAGTGGAGGAGCTTACTCAGTGAAAGATGGGTATAACGCTCTCTAGGCTTAGAAAAATGAACAATATTGGGTTCCATGGAAATCAGTATGGAAGGCATAAAGTCTCCCCAAAGTGAAGATATTCAGTTGGACTCTCCTAAAAGGAAAAATTCTCACAGCAGACAACCTCAATAGAAAAGAATTCTCTAGGCCATCAAGGTGCTCTATGTGCCTAAATGAAGAAGAATCCATCCAACACCTATTCTTGGATTGCCCCTTTGCAAGACAGTGTTGGAAGCAGATAATAAGCCCTTTGGAAATGGAGCCCAACTTCTCAAAAACCTTTAATGAATTTTACACTGAATGGAATAACAATTACCCATATTCTATGAAGAATAATCCTACCATCAAAAGCTATTGGGAAATCCTTCCATCCTTTGTATGTTGGTAGATATGGATTTCTAGAAATCAACATATTTTCAAAGAACAACCTCTGAATATCAGAAGAGTTTTGTCGAAGACATGGGATATAACTTCCAAATTCCTAAACATGAAAGGACTAAAAGAAATAGATAGCAGCCTCCTTCAGCAGGAATAAAGGAATTGGACCAGCCTCACAACAGTCAGAAGGAATTGGAAAATCAGCCCCAACACCAAACCACCCATACAAAATTGGAAAATAAGACTAAATAAGGAATAATTTATATTATGGAAGGAAATTCAAAACAATCATTGCCTCTTCTTTGATGGCGCGTCAAAAGAAAATCTGGGAAGAGTCAGAGCCGGGGGAATACTCTTAGATCTGGGGGCGGGGAATTTTTGTCAAATTAATGATATTAAGGACCCTATAATCAAATGATACTCAACCATTATTATTGAGGCCATGATCAGCAAAATAAATCCACCAAATGCATGAATGGGCCAAATTCTAAATAGAATAAGGAAAAATTTGGCTGATTTGGGGCATGCTACATTTAAGAAAATATTGCTAGAAAATAATAACACAGTTGATCACCATGAAAATGTGGCTATGGCCAAAATATAAGGGGAAAAAATAATTTCAAAAAAAGTGTTCTTCACACCCATCCCTTAGCCTCTTCGGTCATGTCAAAAACCATGAAAAACATCTGCAACACAGATCTCTCCCTGAGAAATATTCTCTGCTCATTCCGGAGTATCCATATTCCTCCATGCAATATATCCATCATGCCAGTCAAGCTTTGGAGATTTATGAATTCCAATCATCTTACTCGGCTCCCTACATGTCCTGTTCATCTCATCTCCTTTGGGCATCTCCCTTTCTTCGTCTCTCCCCTATTGTTGTTGCTCCTCGATGCATCCTTCCTCCCTCACTCTCTCGGGCCATTCCTTTCTACCTTCACCCTCTATCCTTTATTTGTTATGCCTGTAGCCCTTTGTAATTTTCTTAAACTATTTCTATCCGAGCTCCCTACCCATCCTCCTTATCCTTTCTTCTCCCATCAGTTATTCCAATTCATATAGTGGCTCCTCTTCACATGCACTATACCATTTGTGATCCTCCCCTGTCCTCCCTTAGTGTGCACATAGAATTTAGTGTGCACTCTCCTTCCTTTGCGCAACTCAAGCTATGCCTCCCTTCCCCTCTGTGCATTCTAATCAGGCCTCCTTTTCCTATCCTTCCCCTTTGTAGCCTCAGTCAAGAAATTCCCTCCCTTTAAGCTTCCCTTCCGTTTCAATCCTCACTCCTTTTCTGATAACAGAACCCCTCATGCGTAGCTTGCCTTTCATCTTATTATTGTGAAGATTCATAGAATCACTTCAACACCCTTAGTCAGCAGAGACATTCTGGAGGAGCATCCATCTAGAGTGAACATAATTCATGATCTCAAAATAGTAGATGACCGCTCAACTATGGATGTGTCTCTAGCAAAATGATACTCCCAAAATGAGAGATGTGCTACATGTAGAGCACACAATCTCATGATTGACAATGAAAAAGATACAACCCATGTTCTAAAGACTCACGTAGCATCTAAAAAATAATCTTTGAAGAGGCATTTTGAGGGACAGAAGGTGTAAATTGATTCACTTAATAACAAGTGCAATCACCTAGAAGAGAAAGTTAGCTACTTCAAGAGTACTACTTTGAAATAGGAAGGAGATAATTCTAACTACTAGCTCAACAAGCAGAGACCTCATTTTGAATTTTTTTTTCAATCTACCCAACATAATCTAGTTTTCTTAAGTTGTGTTAAGTAAACATATTTTTTTTCTCTCTCCATTCGTAAGGCAGTATGCCAAAAATCCTGTAGGAAATTTTGGAAATTTCTGAAACATTGCTAAAGGCATCTGGGATTGTGCTCTCACTATCTTCTCATTTAGCATGCTTCTCTCCAGCCCCATATGTATTCAGAGCATGCTCCATTTTCTTTCTTGGAATATATAACACCATAATTGAATTTGTAAAAAAAATACAAAAAAAAAAAAAACCATATATAATAAACACCTAATTTTGACTTTTTACATAGTTTGTTTGTTTTTTAATGATTTATTTTAATATTTTGTCTCTAAATGAAATTTTTATGTATGTATATATATATATATATATATATATATATATATATATATATATATATATATATATATATATTTGTCTTTTGTGTAGGGCTAGGAGGCCAATTTTTGAGTGCCATGTGTCGATGACCTATTGGTCATTCAATCACCACATAAGCATAGTGGGTCCCACATCCCCTTACGACTTGAAACTTTTGATGGTCATAAAATGGTTGTACGGAATCCAGTTAAGGTTTCGCTCACTCGTTGGGTTTGTAATGACGAGTTATAGAACTTGATGCCATTGTTTTTGAGATTTAAGAACTTTGAAATTTGAGCCTTTTCGGAGCCACCTAGATCATAGACCATAACAAAAATGTTATAGCCTCTTTTAAGCTAGAAGTCCTATCTACTATTTATAAGCTAAATACCCCTAAAGTCAATCTCGATATTTAATTCCTCAACAATTTTAGAGATAATATTTTCAAGCCTTGTAAGGATAATTATGATAAAGTAATTGAAAATTGGTTGCGAGAAGAGGAGGAAGGATTAAGCTCAAATCTTCAAAGGAATATCCCATTTCTATATTTAATAACCCATTATATTTCTTATCAAAATGGTAACCCAACTATATGGAGAAAAAGATCCATAGCTTTGTAAAATGAAGTGGATTCCCATTATCCATAGTATCCTACATGATTCAAAGCGCCTAAATTGGGCTGATAGTTTATCAAAAAATCATGCTTTGAAATTTCATTAGTTTCTCCTTTCGGTTACAAACATATTTTCTATATGAATTTTTTTCCAATGGATTTCATTATTTCCTCGACCCCATTTCCCCTAATGAAATCAAGCTATCCCACTGACCAACAACTACCCATTTAGAAATATGCTCCAATCCTTTGGGAAAGAAATTTAAAATTCCATTTTTATGATATTTGTCATTATGTTATGATCCCTCTACATGAAATCCTTTTTGGAAAGGTCCCTCCTAGAAGCAGTGAAAGTATAAAATAAGGCCTAGAATTAATAGGCCATTGGTTTGTTGAATAATTATTTTCTTATATCAGAGTTTATGGTAGTGAGGTTGGACCTCATATCTTACCCAGATACATTCTTGAGAGACTTTCTATGAGAGAAGTAGCAAATCAGGCTGCTATGTATGGTCAGGCTCCAAAATTGACAAGGGACACGTGTTCGAAGAATCAAATCAACTACAAGATGTTTGGCTTTATTATTTACCCCATTATGATTATGACCCTCACAGTATCATTGGTAATCATTATAAAATAGTAAGTTATGTGAAAATATGCATTCATCAATATTCTCCTTTCGATGAATTTTGCATAGCTATTGATGATTTCTAGTAGGCTTATGAAAGAGGAAAGCTCTTAGATGTTGAAGCAAGAGAAAAATTTCAATAATTAAGGGAAAATATTTTTCAATGATTCTTAAGGGAGAAAATTATCCATGTAAATGTCTCTGTAGAAGAACTAAAAAAATTGAGTTCTTTCAATTTGATTTTAAACACGTTTATTCAGATCCTTCCTCTTTTTCTCAAGAAGAGCAAGGAATTAAAATGGAAAAAATAACATATGTCTCTATTAAAAATGATGAATCACTCGGGAGAAACCATGGTCGCTAGGGTTTACTACACAGAGCACCATCATTGCTTGTTGGAGGCCTCTTTGGGTTGCACATCTAGTGGATGGAGGGTATGGTTGTGCCCTCACCCAACATATGCGATGGCATGGCTTGAAGATCGGTTATGCGAATACGTAGACCCCTCTGTTGTTCTTTCTTGAATCCCCATTTCTCTATTAGGCTCTGTCACTTGGCTCGCGCAGGAAGCTTCCAAAAGTAGGCCTTCGGCACATCTGTTACGATATGGCCTCCGGGCTTGGTTTCACAGGGGTTGCAGCATAATACAGATAAGGGGTCATAATACCCTAAAGCCCGGATTAAAACTGGGGTCGGAGGCCACAAGTAGGGACTGAGAACTAGTGTTAGCGGTCACAATAAAGGACTAGGATCATACACCCCCTCAGAATACAATGCACATATAGGGGCCACAAGGTGGCAGTACGCACCAAACTTCGTTAGATTCTTGTGTCTGGCTTCTCGTCATGGATCTCTATTACACAAAGGAACTTGGCTTCCATATGAATTCATCTATGCAGCCAAAGTAGAACCCCATAGAAGCCTACACATATAATTCTAACTATGAGAAAAATGTATGCACAGTCTGCTTTCATATTTTCATTAAACCCCCTGTGGGAAACAGTTTTTTTATTTGGGCACAGGACATAAACGGGGTTGCAAAACCAAAACAAAATATCAGTTTAACCTCTGGTTATCCTTTCCATTTTCAATCCTTAATTTATAGTGGGAGGTCCCTCCAAGACTCCTGTTGAATAAAATATTACTGAATCTGTCCAGAATCCACTATCTACCTCAATATTCAACTAAAAGGAGGCACAAAAAAACAACACAAAACTCAAGGATCCGCAAGGGGAACCAACACTTCTAAACTAGACTTCCCAAAAGGTCCCTCATATAGGAACATCTCGCAGGGGAAAAACAAAGTAGCAACACCAACTAAACCAAAAAAAATTCCCCCAAACCATATATTGTGGAGCAACTTAATTGTGTGACAGAACTAAACATAGATACTCCAAAGATCAACAAACATCAAACCTCCTTTGAATCTCAAGCATTAATAAGCAGGTTCAACAACTTCTGGCCCAGACAGATGGAACTTTTTTATTGGATTTTCACCAAATGGACCATGGGCTGTGAAATCTATCTCTGTTCAAAGGGGTTTTTCATCATCAAATTTCCATCTTCAGAAGCCAGAGACATCATTCTTAGGGATGGACCATGGTTCTATGGATCTACCGAACTCTTCATCACACCATGGTTTCCAGATTTTTATGCTAACACTATGGAGGTGACCGGAATGTTGTTCTAAGTCCAACTATACAACCTCTCAATTAATTTTTGTAATGAATGTGTATTTGAAGGCATAGGGAACATCATAAGGAGATACATAAAACCATATACAAAGCGCCTAGAGGAGATGATCTTCACCTTCACACAAATCTGTGTGGAAGTGTATCTCAGTAAAGGGTTACTAGAAAGCATTCATCTGATTCATAAACATCAAAAATGGACACACCACCTAGACTATGAAAATACAACATTTAGATACAAGATAAGTAGGAACACTGGCAACTTGCAAAACACACGCCTAGAAGAAAAAAGAGACAACAAAAAAAAGAAGAAGAAAAATATATCACCCAAATAATGGAAATTTCCCTCTACTGAATCAGAACAAAAGATATAAGAAGCATATTTCCCCATTCCCAATGAAAATCACCAAACAACAATTGATCTAGAGACACAAGAAAAAGAAATGCAAGATCCATTTTACCTCACATCCAATGCTCAGATGGAAAAGTAAATTGGGGCCATGGACAGTGGGGGAATCAAAATACAACACAACTTAGGCACCTCAGATTCTGACAAGGACAATGGAGCAATTATAGAAGAAACCCAGATTTCCCTTATCTCTGCCACGCCAACACAAGGTGCTTGGCGAAATGTCAAAAAGAAGAAAGGGAGAAAATCTTGATTTTCTCCCCTTGTATTATATATTTGCAATTTGATAGCCTGTCTTGATTGAAAATTACCAGCACATGTAAAATGTAATTTTTTTTCATTAGTAGAATTACGCTTTTTTTCCGAGGGAAAAAAAAAGAGATGATGAAGCACTCACAAGGAAATAAATAGAGAAATATAAACATAGCACAAGAGATGTTACAACTGCAAAGGTTCATGAGGAAAAACAAGAAGACCCAAAAATAATGAATTCAACAAGCATGCAAACGATACATGATCATGAGATCATTGTTATCAATTCTCCCAAAGAAACTGAGCAGAAATAGTTAGAAAACATCATAGGTCAAGAAATGGAGATTAATGTAGAAAAATATAAGCAAATATCTGATGATATTCCTTCTGATAAATCTAAAGAGGCATTAGAACAACAAATGAAGATTGATAAATATTCAATCATGCAAACATCTCTCAAGACTTCTATGACACCTATTTGAACCAATTCCTTAGGATTATTTTCTATTAATCATTTTTTTAAATCAGAAACAATTTCTGATAATGTTCATTCTCTCGCAGAATATTTCTTTAAATTCCAAAACCAGGTCAGTGGTTAGAAAAGCCAAAAAAATAAATTTTGATTTCTTCCAAATTGTTATTGAATACAGTTGGAAAGCCCATTGTGATGTTAAAGAGAATGCGGAAGAATATTCACAGGATTTGGGTGCATTTTTCAATTATAATCAATATCATATCAATGAGCTTGCAACATCATATGAAGATAGTTTACAGAAAATTAAATCATTGGAAAAATAGTTGGACAAGAGAAAATTGTTTAATGAGGAGAACTGGAAGAAGTATTTTTCTACTCTTGTCCAGGGTTTTACAATATAAAGGGAAAATATTTAGAATCAATTCCAAATGGAATTGAATGAATTAAAACCAAAACATGATCAACATATTCATGATTTGAAGGAAGCCCATGAGAATCAAACTCAAATATTGAAAGAGGAAGTTGAAAGAAATAATTAAATAATGAACAAAAATATAAAAGAGTAGGCCGACTCTCTTCATTTAAAATCAATCATAAAGGAGAAATTCAAAGTGTAGAAATGTTCAAGCAACAGTATTTACAAATATGTTTATTTTAAGGAAGGATTAATCCAATTTTTATAAGCGCATGGATAAATCTCAATATTTTATCAAGAAATTTTAAATCGTATTGAAAATATTTATTCCTTAACATAGGAGGATACATACATCGAAATCATATTTTTTTCCATCTTGGATTGGGAGAAGGAATTATAGTCTAAATTAATTCCAAAAGTTTCTAAAAATGATAAAGGACTGATGAATGCATCCTTAAGGTGCAAGGAGATAGAAGCTAAGGAAGCCAGAGAATGGGGTAAAAATTCCCAAGGACAATGTCTAATCATATGGGAAAATGGAACTATATTTATTGAATAATTTCATCTTACATGTTCAAAGTCATTAAAATAATTCATTCCAGGAGAATTGAAGAAACCATCCGAAAAAATAATCATCAAAGATCAAAAGGAAATAAGTGAGATCAAAATATAGACACAACAGACTTTCCAGAAATTATTGGAGTTTCCTTTCGAACAAATCAATTTTATATCTAAGTTTGGGAAGAAATATCAAAAGAGAAAAATAACAATTCATAACTTAATTTCAGATTTTTAGGTTAGCATGAATCAGTTTCATCCAATTAACTACTCAATTGTTACTTAGGTGTATTCATTCAAAATCTTGCACCACATCTTCTAATCAACATGGAAGATAAATATTTTGAGGAAGAGGAAAAAAGATAAACAATTGGTCGTCTTTTCAAGAGAAATCAGTTTAAAAGGATGAAAATTTTATTTATAGAACTTTTTATTTATTAGAGAAAATATTTATGATTTTCTAAGTTTTTATTTGTCAAACAAAATAACCTTTTTTTTAAGTATTTATACGACCTCTTGCGTGGGAGTAAAGGTCGAGAAATTGTGAAGCCTCAAAACTTTCATTTTTAAATCAATTTTGAAGTTACAACTCTTTTGAAGACCAATTTCAAAATAAAAGGTGTTTTGAGCTAAGAGATTAATGTTTGGTCATATTTTTAATTCCTTAATGGATGCATATAGTATTTCTCTTTAACTTGTGCATACTTATTTTTGAATTAATATTTGATTATTTTGTTTTAAACATTTCTTTGGACATGGTAAATCTACATCTATTTATCAGCAAACGTTTATGAACTATTAACTTTTTATATTCATGTATGATGATTGAAATATGATATTTGAAAGATAGGATATTAATTGCTCTCATTTTCGATATAGAGTTCTTTCTTACTTATTTTAGTTAATACATGCATATTTATTCCAGAAAACAGATAAAAATTTGTTTGAATAGGATGAAGACCTGATAAATATATTTTTTGAGTTTTATGAATAAAACTCTAACAAAACCTGTTTGTGTGGCTAGTTGGACCTAAAATCCACTTGGATTTAAACAGACATGATATTTAATGTGGTTTATTATGTTCAAATGAATCCTCTACTCCGTGTTGTTCAAATTGATCTCATCCAACCAACATCTTGTTTATATTTTGTATATAATTGTAAATATTAGAATATTTCATATATATTCCCTATTTTTTTAATTATTTAATTTTTATATATTTTGAATTTTTAGCTTAAGTTATTATAGGAAATCAAACCTTTATTCCAGAGATTATACGTCCATTTAAACGAAAAAAAGTCTAATATGATCGGGAAAATACTCACGCATTGCAGAACAACTTCTTTCTCCTATAAACAATGTGGTGCTAGAAGGAGGGCCATAGATATTGTATGGGTGATGAACTTATTAATCCTATTCATCCTATATCTTCATATGACACAAGTACCTCATCTATATTTTTTCATCCAACTGAACCTCAACCTATTTTATAAACAACTACATTGTTTCCAAAATAATCAGTTGAAGTTTCATCAGTTCTTGTGCATCCTCAAATTAAATTCTCTAGAGTGTATAATCGATCTCAAATAAAAGTCACAGGTTTATCCCCTATTTTATTTGATGTATATAAAAGGATAATACCTAGGCGTGAAGTCGAAGCAATATTTTTTTCTTCTTATAAAGCTAGTCTTAGATCAACAACATAAACTGGCCCTAGAGCTTCATCTAAATTAACAACTTTTACAAACCCTTTGTTTCCCTTGGAAGAAGTTGATTGGGAAATAGATCCTATTATATCTCAAATAGTAACTCCTTCAACTACTTCAGCTCTGATTTCACTAGTTCCATCTACCTCTGCATCTCTTCAATCTTCAAACCCTCCACCTTCGGTTATCCCGCCTATGATATCTACTCCTCAAACCCTCTCATCACCTCATAGATCAATTTCAAGCCCATCTTCCCAAAAATCACCCATGGAAAGTCAAACTTTTTTATATGTTGGGCCCATTATTGTTCTTGGAGATCAACATGATTTATCGAAACATTTTGAAATATGGCTTCCTAAGTATAATATTGATGGCCCTATTACTGTTGAAGAATATGTTAAACAGTTCACGTTATCCCTTAAATTAGGAGCAGTCCAACATGAAGATCAATTTTGCAAGCTATTTCCGTTCACCTTTGAGGGAAAATATATAGCTTGGTATTTCACCATATTTTTGAAAAACAAATACAAAAAATTGCAGCAAAACATGCATTAGGACAAGAAAGGAATAAAGCAATATCTTCTTCTAAAAAATTTCAACTAGTAAAACAATTGATGAGAGAAAAGGAAAATAAAATATCGATTTAGACTCCATCCAAATGGTAATTAAAAAAAAATGTATAATGAGATAATTGATTTAAAAAATTTCCTTTCTGAAACTTCGGTAATTAAAAAACCCTGGAGGTCATTTAGAAGGAATCCGCCCCCTGATTCCTAATCAAACCAATCTTGAAGAATTCAACATTGATGATTATGCCCATGATCATTTTTGTCGATCTCTTAATGATAAATATTCTAAAAAAAAAATGTGTGTTTCTTTTATAAATATGTTTAAAGTATTTTCAGAAGCTAAGAATGAGAAACAACCAGTTGAAGAAAAAAATGGAGAAGAATCAAGTAAAATTAATGTTTTATGGGATGTTTCTCAAGGAGCATTAATTGATAATGATTTTGTTGAATATGAAGAAGAAGTTAATATTACAAAAACTAGATAAAAAGATCAAAATCCTTCTCTAAATCAAGCATCTTCATCAAATACCAGTCTTCTGGCTCAAACCAAAAACAAAAATTGTCGATAAAGTTACTTCTACATCTAATAATATCCTTGCGGGTGAATATCTAGATTATGATTTAGTTGAAGACATGAAGAAAATTAGATCTAATATCTCTTTATTTCAATTATCAAAACTTACTTGGAAAAGAGATAAATTGATCAAAGCTCTAGGAAATAATCCTTCTAAAAATTCCAATTCCAATAAAGCTCCTTATAAAAATATTTATAATATCAAGACATCTTTAATTGGAGATAGATCATCTTCTTAAACTCCTCCTTTCCTTTGGACTTTTTAAATTTGCAACAGAAATGTTCATAATTGTCCCTATATTACTAGTATAGTCCCTTATTCTTGTTAGTGTAACCCCCTTATTTTTATTATTGTACCCCTGTAACCCCCATATTGTTATTATTCTGCCCTTAAACTATTATTGTTAGGTTGGCTAGGATTACATTGTGGCCCCATGGACTCCTATATATAGAAAGGAGGTTTTGTAATTTGTATCATCAAATAATTTTTCATTCATGTAATGTATTGGAGGTTTCCCCCTCGAAGTGGCTTATTTCTAAGTCGTTGATATCTCTTTTCTTCTATTTTAGGAGCTGGTTTCACAACATTTGGTATTAGAGCTTTGGATTCTAGGGTTTCGCTGCTCCAAATAGGTCATAGTGGCATTTTCGCTATAAATTTTTTTCTACTAAGGTTTAAAAGTTTAAATTTTTAGAGTGCGAATATGAAATATGTTAAGTCCCTATATTAATAGTGTAGTCCCTTATTATGTTAGTGTAGCCCCACTTATTGTTATTGTTGTACCCCTATAACCCCCATATTGTTATTATTGTGCCCTTACATTATTATTTTTAGGTCGGCTAGGATTACATTATGGCCCCACTAGGATTATATTGTGGCCCCATGGACTCCTATATATAGAAAGGAGGTTTTGTTCATTTGTATCATCAAAGAATTGTTCATTTATGTAATGTATTGGAGGTTTCCCCCTCGAAATTGGCTCATTTCTAAGACGTTTATATCTCTTTTCTTCTCTTTTTTGGAGGCAGTTTACCTGGCATTTAGTATCGATGTTCGGATTCTAGAGAGGGTTATTTCATTTGCTCAAACAAGTCATCGTGGAATTTTCGCTATAAATTTTTTTCTACGAAGTTTTAGAAGCTGAAATTTTTAGGGTGAGAAGCCAAAATCCTGAGGAAGCGTTTCTAAAAATTTCAGATCTTGGTTCGTGATATTTTCGGAGATATCATCTGTGGAAGTTAGGTCTTTTTTCAAGCTCCTAAACAGGTCATCGTGGAATTTTCGCTATAAATTTGTTTCTACGAAGGTTAAGAATCTGAAATTCATATGGTATGAAGCTAAAATCCTGAGGAAAGTATTCAAAAAATTTCAGAACTTGGTTCACAATATTTTTGGAGATATGATCTGTGGAAGGTAGTGCTTTTTCAGGCTCCTGAATTTCATCTCAAAAAGGTGATCGTGGGAAAAGTTCAATAACTCTCTCTCTGGGCATTGGATTGGAGTGCCGTAAAAATTGGTCGCAAGTACATGGACTTTAGTTTCTTGGCTATCAATTTCAGAGATAAAGGATGAAACAGTGACACGTGGCAAGTCCTACAAGTTCACTTTACTGAACCAGTCCAAAATTAGGTCATTGTGGGAGATTGGACACAACTTTGTCTTGGAGAATCCAAATCAGGTCAGACCTGTGGCATTCAAAATATAATTCAGAGGGATATTTCATTTCTTAATTTCAGATATTGAAGAGTTTCAATCACAGAGATAGTCCAATTCCAATATCGAGCTCCTCAAAAGAAAGTAAAAGGTGTGTATTGTTTTTCCTGAATTGCATAAATCTTGTTTGAAAAATCAGTTTGAAGTGATTCCAAGGGCCTATTGAGTATATATTTCAGTATTGTGTTCTGAAATGCCTCCTAAAAATAATTCAACACCCATTAAGCCCTCAGAAATCTATACTATGATGCATGAAGTGGAAGAATTGTAGTATGAGATATCAAAATTACGGTACCAAGTGCAAAAAATTTCGATCTTACGAAGAGCAACCGAAGATGACATAGATGGTTTAAAAGAAGAAATGGAGTCTAAGTTGGATGGTTTGAAGGATAAAATAATAGCTAATATGGATGATAAATTAGTGGAAGATGACATCGAGCATCAACAACAAGTTCTCCAACTCTCAAAGGATAACCTAATTTTGGTGCAGAATCTAATGAAACAACAAGAATATCAACATCACATTGAAAGAAGTTCTGAAGCGGTCACAAAAAAAATAACTCGACAAGTACAATCAATTTCATATTATCTCAGCAAGTGTAAGAACTTTCCTGTAAAAGATTCCACATGGGAGGATGAGAATTTTATACAGAATCATCAAGAAATAATCAAGCGTTGAGGACAACACTTGTTTGAAGGAGAGGGGCATGTTAAGTCCCTATATTAATAGTTTAGTCCCTTATTATGTTAGTGTAGCCCCACTTATTGTTATTTTTGTACCCCTATAACCCCCATATTATTATTATTGTGCCCTTACATTATTATTTTTAGGTCGGCTAGGATTACATTATGGCCCCATTAGGATTATATTGTGGCCCCATGGACTCCTATATATAGAAGGAGGTTTTTTTCATTTGTATCATCCAAGAATTGTTCATTTATGTAATGTATTGGAGGTTTCCCCCTCGAAGTGGCTCATTTCTAAGGCGTTTATATCTCTTTTCTTCTCTTTTTGGAGCTGGTTACACAACAAAATCTGGAAGAACATCATCGCAAAATTTTATAGTTTGGTTCGCAATAGTTTCAATTATATGATCTGTGGAAGTTTGGGAATTTTTCAGGCTCCTGAATTTCACTTAAAAATTTCATCGCGTAATTTTTTCTATAAGGTTTTTTTTAGAGAGGTCCAGAAGCTGAAATTTTTAGAGCATGATGCTGGAATCCTGAGGAACATCGTCGCAAAATTTCAGAGCTTGGTTCGCAATATTTTCGGAGATATGATCTGTGGAAGTTAGGTCTTTTTCAGGCTCCCAAATTTCATCTCAAAGCGGTGATCGTGGGAAAATATTCATAACTCTCTCTCTGAGCATCAGATTGGAATTCTGTAAAAAAATTACTATAATTACATAGAATGTAGTTTCCTGTCTATAAATTTCAGAGCCAAAGGAGCAAACATTGACACATGGCAAGTCTTACAAGTTCACTCTACTGAACCAGTCCATAATTAGGTCATTGTGGGAGATTGGACATAACTTTTTCTTGAAGAATCCAAATCAATTCAGGCCTGTGGAATTTGAAATAAGCTTCAGAGGAATACTATAGGGCCAAATTTAAAATATTTAGGATCTACAAGTATAGAGATAAGTCAATTTCAATATCTAGCTCCTCAAAAGCAAGTAAAAGGTGTTCAAACAGAAGTGTTCAATGGGGGAGCACATTGAGGACTTCCAAAAATTAAATATAAGGGTAACTGATATTCAAAAGGAACACGAGATTGATCTCTTCAGAGGTACTTTAAAAGATAACATCCAACATGAAGTTCGTGTTTTGTAACCTGATTCATTGGAGAAGGCATTGAGGTTGGAAAGAAAAATTGAATGTAAAATTATGGCGACAAGGAAGCCTACCACTCACTTCTATAAAGATGTAAGTGTTTCTAATCCTATATTTCCATAACCTACAAGGTTGACACCACAAAAATTGGAAGAAAAAAGAGAAAAAGGGCTTTGCTACAGTTGTGATAGAAAATAAACTAAAGGTCATAAGTGTGTCGAGAAGAAATTATTTTACATAGATTGTGAAGAGGAAGTATAAAATGAACAAGAATCTTCAAAAGAAGAGGATATACACCAAGAACCAGCCCTAGAAGAGGAAGAAATGAATTTGACCATATCGTGTAATGCACTGGAAAGAATTACCACTCCTCAATCTCTCAAGATAGAAGGAAATATCAAGAAGAAAAAGGAAATAGTGTTGATTGATTCAGGTAGTACCCATAATTTTATTCATTGTAAGGTAGCCAAGGAATTGAATTATTTCCTATACCCAGCACCAGAATTTCAAGTGATGGTTGCAAATGGAGGGACTATAAATTTCTCTGGAAAATGCCATAATATCAAGCTAACCATGGGGGAATATGTATTGAATATTCCAATGCTTTCCATTCCTATGGGAGGTGTTGATGTTGTACTAGGAGTACAATGGTTACAATCTTTGGGGACGACAACTTTTAATTTTCAAGAACTTTCCTTGAATTTTTTTTCAAAAGGAAAGGAAGTCGAATTATGGGGTATTGCAAGGAAGCTAGGAAAGATAATAAGCTCTAATTTCATGACAAAGCTTCTAAAGAAAGAACAACGAGGCATAATTTCACAATTATGCTCACTAGAAGTTCCAACATCAAAATCATCTATTTTTGCAGATCTCCAAAAATTCTTGGACAATCATTCCAAGGTGTTTGAAACTCCCAAAGGACTCCCATGTATTTGTGATCATGATCATGCTATTCATTTTATTCCAGGAAGTGTTCTTCCAAACATCAGGCCTTCTAGATATTCTTATGTCCAAAAGAGAGAAATTGAATGTATGATTGCAAAAATGTTAGAGGCGGGTATAATTCAACCTAGTCAAAGTTCTTTCTCTACTCTTGTAGTATTGGTACACAAGAAGGATGGATCATGGTGCATGTCTTCGGATTATAGGGAGCTCAATAAGCTCACCATTAAATATAAATTTCCCATTCCTGTGATTGATGAATTATTGGATGAATTACATGGAGCAATTTATTTTACCAAGTTGTATATTCATTCAGGATATCATCAAATTATAATCAAGACTGAAGATATTCCAAAAACATCATTTCAAACTCATGAGGGTCATTATGAATTTTTTCACATGCCTTTTGGCCTTAAAAATGTACCTTCTACATTTCAAGGGTTGATGAATTCCATTTTCAAACCCTTCCTTCAAAAATTTGTGCTAGTATTTTTTGATGATATACTAATATACAGTAGTTCTTGGAAGGATCATGTTCAACATGTTGATAGGGTGCTCAAACTATTGTAGGAGAAACAATTATATGCAAAAACATCCAAATGTTTCTTTGGAGTACAAGAGATGGAATATTTGGGTCATATTGTATCTCACAAGGGTGTTAAGGTAGACTCTAACAAAATTAAAGCCATTAAGGAATGGAAAGTCCCCACAACCATAAATCAGTTACGAGGATTTCTCAAGTTAACGGGGTATTATCGCAAGTTTGTTAAGAATTATGGGAGAATAGCAGCACCTCTAACAACATTATTGAAGAAAGATGCATTTTCATGGACTCCTGAAGCAACTAAGGCATTTGAACATCTTAAAGAGGCAATGTGCCTAGCACCAGTCTTAGCTATGCCATACTTCACAAAAACCTTTATTGTGGAATGTGATGACTCAGGAAATGGAATTGGTGTTGTTTTAATCCAATAAGGAAGACCCATTTCTTTTGAAAGTCGTTCAATCAAATGAAAGTATTTACAGAAACCTATTTATGAGAACGAAATGTTAGCAATACTCCATGCACTAAATAAATGGCGAACTTACATAATGGGAAGACACTTCAAGGTAAAAACTGATCATGATAGTCTTAAACACTTTTTGGAACAAAAACTATCTTCAGAAGAGCAACAAAAATGGGTCACAAAGATGTTGGGTTATGACTTTGAAATAATCTATAAAAAAGGGAAGCTAAAAGTTGTTGCAAATGCACTCTCAAGAAAGAATGAAGAGGTGGAAGCATTGCTTTGTGCCATTTATATTATCCAACTAGATTGGATAACCGAAGCAAGAGATAAATGGAAAAAGGATGAAGAAGTGTGGACTGTCATTCAAAAGCTGCAACAAGATCCTAGTACATCTGATACATTTAGTTGGAAAAATGATTCCTTATGGTACAAATATCACTTATATCTTCGTAAGAATTCCCAACTAAAACAAAAGATTATTTTGGAATTTCACACTTCTCCTTTAGGAGGACACTCAGGATTTTTAAAAACTTACCATGGGCTGAAGAAATAATTTTTTTGGGATGGCCTTAAATCTGATATTCAAAATTTTGTGGCAGAATTTTTGGTTTTCCAGTAGAATAAAGTTGAGACAATTAAGACTCCGAGTCTTCTACAACCTTTATCCATTCCAAGTCAACGTTGGGAGGATATTTCAATGGATTTTATCACAGTTTTACCTAAGTCCGAAGGAAAGAGTGTCATCATGGTGGTAGTTGATAGACTTACCAAGTATGCACACTTTTGTACATTATCTCATCCATTTAAATCAAGTATAGTTGCTACTACATTTATGGACACAATTCAAAAGCTACATGGAAACCCAAGGGTTATTGTGAGTGACAGAGATCCCATTTATACTGGAAATTTTTGGACGGAGTTATTTTCTTGTTTGGGTACTTAATTAGCTCATAGCTCATCTTATCATCCTCAATCTAATGGTCAAAATGAGATAGTAAATAAATGTTTGGAAGGAAATCTTCGTTGTTTTGTATCTGATAAAAAACACAATGGGTCAAGTGGTTACCTCTCGCTGAATGGTGGTATAACACTTCCTTCCATACTGCAGCAAAAATGACCCCATTTATGGCACTTTATGGATATCATCCACCCTCCATCACATCATCTTTAAGAGAAAATTCGAAGGTTCAGGCAGTGGAAGATCACATCGAGCATCAATAAGAATTTCTACAACTCTTAAAGGATAGTCTGAATTTGGCACAAAATCGAATGAAACAACAGACAGATCAACATTGCAGCGAGAGAAGTTTTGATGTAGGAGACTGGGTATTTTTACGGCTACAACCATATAAAAAAATGTCCCTCAAGCAAGCTAATAAGGATAATAAAATATTTCCAAAGTACTATGGTCCTTACAAGGTGTTGCAAAAGATTGGTACTATGGCATACAAATTGGAGCTTCATGCTTCTTCATGAGTGCATCCAGTTTTCCATGTTTCATGCTTAAAGAAGGTTATAGGTGAAAATATTCTAGTTCAAAAAATATTTCCAGAACTTGATGAGGAAGGAAAAATCATATTATAACTTGAAGTGGTCATGGAAACAAGGAATCGACAGCTACGAAATCAATCAATTTCAGAGTATCTCATCAGATGGAAGAACTTACCCACTGAAGATTCTACATGGGAGGATGAGAATTTTATACAAAAGCACCTAGAGCTACTTAAGCATTGAGGACAACACTTTTTTGAAGGAGAGGGGCATGTTAGGTCCCTATATTACTAGTATAGTCCCTTATTGTTGTTAGTGTAACCTCCTTATTGTTATTATTGTACCCCTATAACCCCCATACTGTTATTATTGTGCCCTTCAATTATTATTGTTAGGTCGGCTAGGATTACATTGTGGCCCCATGGACTCCTATATATAGAAAGGAGGTTTTTAATTTGTATCATCGAAGAATTTTTCATTCATGTAATGTATTGGAGGTTTCCCCCTCAAAGTGGCTTATTTCTAAGGCATTGATATCTCTTTTCTTCTATTTTTGGAGCTTGTTTCACAATTTTTGCTTTTATAAATATGTTTAAAGTATTTGTAGAAGTTGAGAATGAGAAACAACCAGTTGAAGAAAAAAATTGAAGAAGAATCAAGTAAAATTAATGTTTTATGGGATGTTTCTCGAGGAGGATTAATTGACAATGATTTTGTTGAAGATGAAGAAGAAGTTAATATTATACAAACTAGATCAAAAACTCAAAATCCTTCTCTAAATCAAGCATCTTCATCAAATACCAATCCTCCATCTCAAACCAAAAAAACAAATTTTTGATAGAGCTACTTCTACATCCAATAATATCCTTGCAGGTGAATATCTAGATTATGATTTAGTTGAAGACATGAAGAAAATTAGAGCTAATAACTCTTTATTTCAATTATCAAAACTTACTTGGAAAAGAGATAAATTGATCAAAGCTCTAGGAAATAATCCTTCTGAAAATTCCAATTCCAATAAAGCTCCCTATAAAAATATTTATAATATCAAGGCATATTTAATTGGATATAGATCATCTTCTCAAACTCCTTTCCTTTGGACTTTTTAAATTTGCAACAAAAATGTTCATAATTGTCTAGTCGATTCAGGAGATTCATATAATGTAATACCTTTATCGATTGTTCATAAATTAAATATGTCTACTACAAACTCATCTACCCAAATTGTAAACCTTAATAGATCAAGTGTATAATTTTTAGGAGAAATAAAAAATGTTCTTATCAAACTTGCTTAAAATCTTAAAATCTTTCAGATTATTGCCATTATTTTCATTGATATTCTAGAAGAATATGGTCTAATTCTTAGTCGATATTGGTCTCAAAAACTCAATGGTTATTTCTCAACAAATTTATCTCATTTATGGCTACCCTTAAATGTTATTCCGAATAAATTCAAGTTTTATTGTCAACAACACATGAAACATACAATTATAGACCTTGAAAATTCTAATGAGCCAATTAATTCTCCTAAATATTCATTAGGAAATTATACATTTGACACCTATCTTATTAATTTCTCATCGAAGGAATCCTTTGTATTAGAAACTCAAATGAAAATCCTAAACTATCTACATGTACCAGCCTTAAATTCAAGACATATTCCCTATATTGAGGTTCCATTTATCATTACAGTTGATCAAATTAACATTTGAACATTATATTTTGATGGTTCCAAATATAATGAGGGAGTTGGTATTGGAGGTGTGTTAATATATCCTCAAGGGAAAAACTTTCTCCTTTCTTGAATACAAAATTTCCCTTGTATCAATAATTTAGCTGAATGTGAAACTTTATTGCAAGGTCTTCGAAAAGCAATTGAAATGGACATAAACATATCAATTTTTTAGGTGATTCAAAGATTATATTAAGACAATGGAATAAATTAAACCATTCATTGTATCTAATATTTTGAGAAATTACAGACAAGAAGTATGGGACTTAGTTCAAAATTCGATAACTTTAAATTAGATTCCATACCTCACTCTCAAAATTTGTTGCATCAAGGCTTCTTCCAGTTGAAAATTTTTCCCTAGAACAATTTTCAGTTGAAAATATTTTTAAACACTTAATCCCCAAAAATAATCAAAATTGGAGATTATTTGAAGAATGATATGGAATTATGCAGGAACGAAATAAAATAAAAAAACAAAAAATAAACACAGAGATGCATCATAAATAAAACTTCATATCATTAATATCAAAGAACTAAATATGCTTACATACAGAATGGAAATAAACTAGCCTGGGAGATGGTAGCTTATCTCTGAGAAGAAACATGATGACTACATGCCTCTCAACTTTTTTACAATGAGGCTCAAGGGAATTTTTATTATTGAACAACAAGGGAAAACCATAAACAACCAAAATCCTAACCCTAGGAGATGGAACACCAAGAGTTTGTGGGTCCCGTTGGGGTTAGCTGGGAAGCAAACTTCCTGGGACCGTATCTTGGTCATATTATCTCCATTTGGCGCGTACGATACCTCGTTGGAAATAAATCTATGATTAATACATAATTTTACTTAGTACCCTACCTATGGTTAGGGGCTTACTTTAGACCTAAAAAAAAAATGGTTAGGGAGTCAAAACTACTCTCGAAGTTCATGACCCTAAAAATGATAAAAATAGTAAACTCTGCTATAAACAAGGAAAGTGATGAAACTAACTGGAGGTATAGGTGGAATATGTGGGTGGACACCAATATCCACTTGGATCAGTCCTCCCTCCTTAGGAAGAAATGGTCCCCGTTGCGTGCACAACCTCCATGAGGTGAGGAAATTTTTGTTGAAATTGGTCCTTAGTGGACCACTTACCCTCGTGAAGGATTTAGTCTGCTTTGAAAACTTGATATAGTTGGATCCTCTATTTTCAAGTGTTCTTGATCTGCATTTCCATGATCCAATCATTTTTGGCCTATTCCTGCAATCTGGGTTTAACTTTGTTGGTGTGAGTTGTTTTGCAATGTTGGATGTGTCCATTAATGATGGAAAGTATGGTTGAAGGCAGTCCACATTGAACATTAGGTGCAGACCAAGGAATGAGGAAATTTTGAGCTTGAATTCATTATCCCCTACATCCTTGGTGATCATGTACGACCCATATCAGAACAAGTGAAAGTTACAGTGGGGCCCAACGAGGTACTCCTTCTATAAATGTAACCAAATTTTGTTGCCCAATTGGAACTTGTGTGACACCTAATGTTGATCATGTTGTTGGTTGTACTTAGCATTGGATGTATCCAATATGTCATGGAACTTCTAGAGAATGTGCTAAATTCACTCAATGAAGTTGTTCGCCCTGTCAACTTCGGAATGGACATGAGTTGAATTTTCCTAAGTAGATGTAAATGGTATCCCCACTTTAATGGGACATAGTGGTTGGAATCCCAATCCCAACTGAAAGGGGTTATGTCTAGTTGAGCTATGGATATCCCTGTTGTATTTGTGTTGTACATAAGGGAGGGTTTCATCCCATGTTCATGAATTCTTCGATTTGTACATGCACAAAATGTGTATGGTCATCATGTTGATGACCTATGTTTTTCCATTAGTTTGGGGGTGGAAAGTCGTGGACTTAGTGATCTTGGTATCCAACATCGACCAGAAACTTGAAAAAAATGTACTTAGGAACTTATTGTCTTGATATGAGATAATGGATTGCAGGATCCCAAAGTGTGTCCACACTCGTTCAAATGAAGATATTAACAGTGGCTTTTGTTGTGATACTCTTCTCGCGGGCTACCAGAATGGCCATCTTAGAGAACATGTCGATGACCAAAAAAACGCAGTCGTTGCCATGCTTGGTAGAAGGAAGCCTTGACATGTAATACATGGAGATGGATTCCCAATAAAGAAGTATATATGCCTTTCTTCTTGATGGTCGGTTTGGAAATGGCAGAGGCAGTGCAGGATCTGATGTACTTCCCAACATCGTTTCGAAGGTTTAGCTAATAAAAATAATTCTGCAACACTGCCACTATTTTCTCTACCTTGAAATGTCTAGCGACCTTACTATAGTGTGCTTCCCATATCATCTTGGCACAATCACCTCAAGGAACAAAAAGGTGTCCTGGGTGACATAACAGTGCATCTTGGAGGTGAAAATTTGGAACTTGCTTGCCTTCTAGGAGCATCTAGTATGTGTTGCCGAATTATGGATCGCTCTTATAAAGATGCATCCATCCTGAAGTCTCGTGCCCACAATATTTAAGCACAATGGTGAGTTCCATGATAGGTGGTTAGTTGGGATAGTCTGCAATATTGTTGGTTCTTCCCTTCTTGTACTTAATTTTCAAATGGAATATGATTTGTAGGGGTTGGTGGTCTATGTGGATGATTGTTTCCTTCCCCATAATGTAATTAATCCATTACCGGAAGGAATGCATAATGGAATACATCTATTTTTCATAGGTGGAATACTTTCAAACTATTTTTGAAAGTGTCTCACTGTGATATGCCACTAGATGCCCCTATTGAGTAATAATTGCACCAATAACAGAGTCGTAGGCATCTATCTTAATCTCAAATGGTTGTTGCGGGTCTATTAATGTGATAATCGATGAAGAGCAGAGGCGATGCTTCAACTCAGTGAATGCCATTTGGTTGGATTCAGACCAAAAGAAATTTGCTTTCACTCCTCCCTTGGTGACTTGACTTAAAGGCCAAGTGATATGAGAGAACCCCAACACGAACCTATAGTAGAAGTTCAGAAGACCCAGAAATTTTTGGAGCTTTGTTAGAGTGATTGGGCTAGCCAATCCAAAATGAATTATATCTTGGAAGGGTCCACATGCACACCCTTCTCATCAATGATGTACCCCAGAGATTGAACCTGGGTCATACCAAAAGTGCATTTCTCCAAATTGGCACACAAATTGTGTTACCAAAAGGTTTGGAGGACCTATCGAATATGGTAAATGTGCTCTTACCAACTCTGTCTAAAGATAAAAATTTCATCTAGATACACCACCATGAATGAATTGGTGAAGGTTTGCAAGATGTATTCCATTAGCCTCATGAAGGTTGTGGGGGCATTCATCAACCCAAAAGGCATGACCATACATTTGAAAAGGCCCTCCTTGGATCTGAAGGCAATATTCGACACATTGGAGGGTTCAATTGGTACTTGGTGATAACAAGACTTCAATTCAATATTTTTGAAATATTTTCCCCCCTTGAGCTGGTCTAGAAGGTCATCAATCTATGGGATTGGATACCTATTCCAGAAAATGATCTTGTTCAGCGCCCTATAGTCAATATAAAGTCTCCAGCTATCGTCCTTCTTCTGTACCAACATGATCGAGATCCCACAAAATAATGAACTTGGCCTGATGTGCCCTTTCTACAGTAGCTCCTAAATTTACCTCTTAATTTCAACATTCTCCAGAACAGAGAGTCAATAGATCGTTCCTTTGGGTAGCGGCGTGCCTTGGCTTAGATCAATGGAGTGCTTGACCCGAAAGTGTAGAGGTACCCCTGTCGGTGAGAATAAAATGTCCATGTACTCCTCCACGACCTTTTCCATTTGTTGATATTATGAGTAGGAGCCCTATCTGGAGGTCATGGCCACAATATTCTTCTTTCCCTGAGGGAAAATCATAAGGAAAACAAATTTCCTGGTTTTGTAAATGATATTATTGCACTGCTTCATAGTGATCAAAGAGATGGAGGTAGGTGATGCTACCTCTAGTATCCTGTACAATTTATTTCCCAATGTAAAAATAATAGTGTGAGGCCTAGATTCATACATAACATCTCGCTTCCACAAGTATTGTTGCCTTAATAATACATCACAAAATTCAAGAGGAGAAACATCACACAGTACCTCATCTATGAAGGGCTTGATATTGTAGGGGAGGCAGCATTTTTGGCTGACACGAAGATATCGCCCTTGGTGAAGCCACCCGATGGTGTACAGTTGCACATGTGTTATGGTCGGCTGGCCTAGATGCTTCATGACCTCTGCTGAAATGAGGCTCTTTTGGCTCCTGGTGTCAATAATGAACTGTAACAGATAACTCTTCACCCACTTCTATGAGTTGAAGAGACTCCCCCACTCCTCTATATCTTTGTGCTCATCCTTCTTGATCTTTATTGTGGCAATAGTGGCACTAGGATTTTCATCAATAATCTACTTCCCTATGTCATTCCCATTCTCAGGTTCTAACTCAAAGGCAGAACATGCATCTTATTTGGAAGCCTTCAGCTCAGCCACTAGCGATTGCTTGGATTGACACTCACTTGCATTGTGAGTGGGGCTCTTATGGAACTCACAACACTTTCTTGTATCCTTCTTTGTCTTTGTGGTGTTTTTCTCTACTTGTGGCTTTGACGAGCTGTCCTGGGTCACCCCGCCTTGGCTTTGTACTTTGTTCGGAAATTTGGGGGCACCTTTCTCTTGCTTCAGATTTGCATATCCAAAGTCTCGCTTCTTCTTTTTAAACTTATACTTGATCTTGATATCATATCGATAGGTGGCACTAAGAGAGGAGATGTCCATGAACTCCATTTCATCCTATATGTACTTATGTAAGCAGTCATGGTACTTGAGTACCAAATACCATCAGAATCCTTTATACCCAAATTTTTGCAAACTACATAAAAACCATTTGTGAACTTTGGCACATCTTGTTCCCTTCCCTGCCGCAGTGTAGTCCACTTTATGTATTTATCTTCATAGCTCCTGACATGGTAATATTGTTCCTTGATGGTGTCTTAGAAATAATTCCAAGTGGGTGTGACTGAAAAAAATTAAGGATTCCCTCTCATCCTTTTTCTCAAATTAGGTTTCCCATCAGTCCTTGACATGGGGGGAAGCTTTGAAGAGTGAAAAAGTAATATTTTCTCGATTAGAAAAGTCATGAACCAAAAAATATCCTTCCGATGTATTTAACCATATATCTACAACGTTTTCATCTCTTTGGCCTTCAAATATGGGAATGTCAAAATTAACTTGTACCTTAAAATGAGTGGCTCCTCCAGAGTGGCTTCTAGAGGAAGATGTGTCACTTGTGGGTAGCTGTCGAAGGATCTAGGAAATTTTTTCCATCATTGCGTTCCTATGTTTCTCAAGGGCCTCCTCGAGAAATATTTTGAAAGGATCTCCTGCTCCCTTGCCTTTATTTTCTTCTACCATGGGAGTTCGTCGGGGTTTGTGAGGCTGATCTTGCAAAGGTTCAACCATTTTGAGCCCTAACTCCTTATACCCTGACCTCATTCGGGACATGCAAAGAAAAGAAAAGAAAGATCATACCACTCTGATACCAATGATTTGGACTTATGCAGGAATAAAATAGAATAAATATATAAACATGAACACAGAGATGCAGCATAAATAAAAGTTTATTTCATTAATATCAAAGAACTTAAATATGCTTACATACATAATAGAAATAAACATCTCGGGTGATGGTAGCTTATCTCTGAAAATAGATGTGGCGGTTACATGCCTCTGAAATGTGTTAAAATGAGGCTCAAGGGAATTTTTACTATTGAACAACAAGGGAAAACCTTAAACAACCAAAACCCTAACCCTAAGAGTTGGAACACAAAGACTTTGTGGGCCCCATTGGGGTTAGTTGGGTAGCCAACTTCTTGGGTTCGTAACTTGGTCATATTATCTCCATTTGGTGCATATGATACCTATTTGGAAAGATATCTCTCATTGCTAAGGATTTTCCGCAACTCCCACATTGCTACAAGCCTACTATAGACCTAAAAAAACACCGTTTAGAGGGTCAAAAATACTCTGGAAGTTCAGGACCGAAAATACTACTAAAAATAGTAAATACTACTATAAACAAATAAATTAATGAAACCGACTAGATTTCTAGGTGGAATAGGCATGTGACCACCAATATCCACCTGGATCAATGACGATGATCAAATCAAATATTTCTTGACTCTAGAAGATACTGTCAAAGAATCCATTATTGATGAAGATAAACATGTTACTCAATTATTATCATATTTTTCAGGTGATCAAAAAAGTAAAAATTCAATTCCAAAATTTGTAGTTTGATCAGATAATTTATCTAATTTTAAAAAAATATTCAAAGGTAGTACAAATTGCAAAACCAATATTTCCTCAATGCAATTTTAATCTGTTAATCTAGGAATAGAAAAACAACCTCAAATTATTAATTTGGGAAGTAACTGTACACATGTTGAACGATCTGGATTTATTAAAATTTTCAAACAATATAAGGGTTTGTTCGCCTGGACTTATGATGATTTGAAGGTATATAATGCTAAAATCATACAAAATGTAATTCCAATCAAATCTGACACTAAACCTTTTCAACAAAAACTAAAGAAAATGCATCCTAGACTTGAGGGTGAAATAAATAAGAGCTCAATAAACTCTTAAAATCTCAGATTACTTTTCTAGTAAGAAATGCACAATGGGTATCAAATTTAGTTCCAGTTCAAGTGAAAAGTGGACATATTAGAATTAGAATTTTTTTTAGAAATTTGAATAAATCATCTAAAAAAAAAAAAGACAATTATCATGTTCCTTGAATGGAACAAATAATTTAATCAATTGTATGATCTCAAATTTTCTTTATTCTTGATGGATTCTTTAGTTATAACTAGATTTTGGTTGCATTGGAAGAACAAATTAAAACCACTTTTCGAACCAAATGGGGCATATATGCTTATAAAAAGATATCATTTGGATTAATCAATGCTGAAGCTACTTTTCAACGAGCCATGGATATTTCTTTCAATGGAATTATTAATAATTGATGGTGGTATATCTCGATGGAATTACAGTTTATTCCAAGAAAATAATTCAACATGTTTATCATTTAAAAAAAATGAAATATGTCGAAAATATGGAATCTCATTAAATCTAAAAAAAAACTATATTTATTGTCATTGAAGGTAAATTACTAGGGTTTATAGTTTATAAAACATGTATTGTAATTGATCCAGATACAATGAAATCAATCTTGCAATTTTTTCTTCCTTACAATAAAAAATCTACGCAATCCTTCTTAGGAAAGATCAAGTTTGTTTGAATATTTATTCCAAGTTTTGTTGAAACAGTTAGACCAATGCAAGATATGATTAAAATACTCATGTTAAATGAGGACCATTAGAAAAATATGTTTTTGAAAAAATTAAAGAGGCTCTTGTTGTTTCTCCAGCATTCATAATCCCAAATTTTGATAAGGAGTTTTTATTATATACATTTGCATTTTATGTTTCATATGCAACATTCCTCACTCAAAAAAAAATTTAAGACAAGGAAATTCCTATTTCTTTCATGAGTTTTGGTTTTCAAAGTGTTGAATTAAATTATCTAGAAATATATAAGAAATATTATGCTATTTATAGATATGTGAAACACTTCAGACCTTTTTTTGTTGAAATCTCATACTAAAGTGGTAGTTCCACACCACAGAATTAGGAATTTGTTGGTTCAAAAAGTTTTAGGAGATGAAAGAGAAAATTGGATGATTACATTACATGAATATGATTTAGATATTAAACCATATATTATCAAAGGACAGGGTCTATGTAAATTATCATTTGAATCAGAAGGATATCACTTAAATGAAGGTCGAAATTCTAATTCAAAAATATGATGGTACAATGAATTTGAAATGAATCAAGAAGAAATAATTTATGTACATGTTCCAAAATATCTGGTATTCTGACATAAAACATTTCTTAATTCATGGTACCGCTCCTAACCACTTATCAGCTAAACAAAAAAGAGCTTTACGTCTAAATTTTTCCAAATATTAGTTAATTGATGGCATTATTTTGAGGAAAAATTATGATCATGTATTACTAAGATGCCTTGAGAAATCTAATGCAGAAAAAGTATTAGTAGAAATACATGATGGACCTTATGGTGGGAATTTTGGCAGAGAAACCACTACACATAAAATTTTATGAGTAGGTTATTACTGACCCAATATATTCAAGGATTATTATGCATATGCAAGGAAGTGTAAAGAATTTAAAACAACATAAGGAAAAGAAAAAATACTAACTCTTCCTCTTCAACTTGTTGTTGTCATGTTCATTTTTTTGGTTTCCGTTATGGCCTGGTCAAGATGGACTTCCATGGTTGGAGGTAGTTAGATCAAAAGATGACAAGAATATTGTTTCCATAAATATCGAGCTTCCATTTAAACAGAGGGTTTGTAAAAATATTTGAGAATTTTGGGCAAGAATTTGGTGATAGCTGGATTCATCAAGACATTGCCAAACTGAAATCCTAGGATCATTGTTGAGAATGCATGACTGAGACGACTGGTGGGCCAAGAATTTTTATAAAACTGTGTGTATTGTTTTTATGTGAGGGGGGCGAATTAAAATTTTTCAATTCATACAAACATTATATGGTTAAAATGCAAGCATATAGTCTCTCTTGGAGAATGTAATTAAATTTCCACTGAGTCAAAGTGACATTTCTGGTGCAACTTGTTTTTGTGCTTAGTTAGTCAAGTTCTCAGTGGTAGAAATTTAACTTGTACTCTGTTGGGAATGAAGATCATTTCAATTGTTTCATGTGCATGTATATTTTATTTGACAGGAAAAAATCCATATTTTCCTTGGACATGATCCTCACTGGATGAGAGTTTTGGCGTGTTCCTCTTCCAAATTTTGTAGAGTTTTGAGACCATTAATACCTACAACCATACTCATGGAGAAGGTCAAATAGTCATCAATATCTATAGGATGGATTCCTTTTTAAATATTTGTACGTTGGCACTATACCTGAAGCAGATAGCAGGGAGTAACTTTCTCAATGATTCTTGTGTGTCAAAGGGTTGGGAAGACTTTTTAATCATAGGAGGATGATGTCACTATTTTCTTGGGCCTTATACATCCCATTAAAAAGAATGGATATTGCACTGTAAATATGGAAAGTCTCCTAAGAGCTTATTGTTGTTGGTTTGGATACCAATACATTTCTTGAATGTCTATTGCACGTGAAACAGGTTCTTATGTATTAAATCTTCTACATTTTTCTCATCATATCAACAATAAATACCTTCTCATGTTTAATACATCACTTCTATGAAACTTTACAGTACTTTATCAATTTTCTGAGTTTGAAATAAAATATCAGTAGTTGGTTTGAAGATTGGTATCTCTATAAATATTCCATTATATGTTAAACATATCCCACCTACAGTAGTGTATTTGTGACGTGTTTGAAAAAACAACACACTGAAAGAGGTAGTAAAACCCAAAAAAAAACTGGTTATCTTGTGGATTTTTTTTTCGAGAGGAATTTTACTATGGTAAAACATACTATTGAGACTTTTCCAATGAGGAATATATAGGTGGAGGAAACTAGTCATATCATAGTTTTTTTTCATCATTAATCTAAAACATGGGCCAGAAAAGCAGGTGTAACAATAGACCTTTCACCATAAGTACATTATTTTATCCAATAGAGGCATATAAGGAACTCACAAAAGGAAAAATAAGTGGAAAATTGGTTTCCCATTCTTGGGACATATCTAAAGGCTGGAAGATCAGGGGATGACCTCACATTGGAAGAGCTGGAATATTATATTTGCAATATGGGTCTCAATCTAATTAGAGTTTAAATTGGGCTTTGGAACCAACTATGATTGCATTAGCGCAAGCTTTATTCTTGGAGCATCCAGGTGAGAGAGTCAGGATTTTCACTGCCTCTTTTTTCAGTGATATTTTGAGGATAGTAGCACCATTTACTCCCTACAATGATGACATCATGAAGAGAGTCTTTCAGTTGATTTTAGATTTTTATTTAGGGTTGTATGACACCTAGAGCTCCAACTTTGATAGAAGGCATGTGATTTTAGAAACTATGGCCAAAATCAGATCCTACTTAGTAATGCTTGATCTAGAGAGGGATGATCTGATCCTTCATTTGTGCCAATTATTCTTCACCAACATCAGAGTGCGTCACCCTAAGGAGGTAAAATCCAACATGCAAGATATTGTATCTTCATTACTATTTGAAGGCAAAGTCATTTGCAAACAACTATAGACAAAATTGATAGCCATTTGGAGGAAGACAAATGTTGTCTCACCAATTGCCTATGAGCTAGAAGGAAGGGTGGTTGAGAAGAGCATAAATTTTTTTTGAAGACAATTGATAGAGGAGGAGTTGTGGAGGATTTTTGTTGACCAACCATGAAGCAGGAATGAGTTAAGGAGAAAGAGGATTTATTTGTCCTCCAAGAATCCTTGGGGACTTGATCACTCGTGCTTAACTGACATGGAGGATATGGCAGAGGTATAACAGAAGGAGGATCCTTATGACTTTAAAGATTAGATTTCTTCTTTAAGTGAGTCCATGGGTCCATACAAGGATACCTATGAGGAGCATGATCCATCAAATGGGGTTGTTGACAGTTAGTTGGATATGTATCCTGGTGTCTATGTTGAGTAGTTAGTGGATCCTATGGGAGACATTTAGGGAGATGAGTCATCAGTGATGTTAGTGTTAGTATTTGAATCCTTCCATCAGTTATCAAAATCCTATTTTCATATAATTTTAGGAGTCCCACTTATAAATTTTTTATCATTCCACTAGGTCATGCAAAAAATTAGTCACATATGGCAACCCCAAGTCCAAAAATCATCACTCTTGCACAAATTTGATTGCTTGTTGGCATATCTTCATACCTTGCTGACTGTACGTCATCCATAAAATCAATATCAGTCATGTCATATTGAAATTCAGTCCTTCAAGGTCTTATTAGGTCTATTAGGGTTTTTCAAGGTCCCATTAGGTTATTAGGGTTTCCAAGGTCTCAATAAAAGCTTCATTCCATTGCATAAGGTCAGCAAGTGAAAGAGTGAACAAAATAAACATCTATTTACCATGTAAAGAGATGATTTAAAAATATGTAATTATCATTTCAAAGTTGTGATTTTTATCCTGAATTGTAATTCTTATTCCAAAAATATGTAATTTTTAATTTTCATGTTGTAATTTTATGTCATTTATATGTAATAAGTACAAGGTTCCCAAGCTGCTAAATCAGTGTTCCAAGCGTGCCAATGCACCAAGAAATCAAATCCTAGAGTTCTCATAGCATATCAAATGACCAATTTAAAAAAAATAAAGATTCAAGTGAAAGGATAGTGTTTCAAAAGATCAAGTGAGTGATAGAGGAAGAATGTAATGTTTCCAATTCGGGAAAGCTAGCAAGGCATGACTTGAAAACGCATTTTTCCAGTAATGGATGCTACAGGATTTGAAGCCAAGACCTAGAGGCCTTAGAACAATGTGTCTAAGAATGAAATCCAAGAGATGGCTCAAAATAAATCCTTCTAAGGTGGTTAAACAAATCTACCACACTTAGATGTCCTCAAACATTGCCCGATGAAGGGGGTTGCAACAATGTAAGCACAAGAGCTGGAATGACAACGTTATTTCTCAACCATGAGCATATGAAGGTCTAAATAGCCAAAAAATAATGTTATAGCAGAAAAAAGAGTACAAGTTCTTGAGGAAACATCCACTAAAAAAAGGCAATGCAAGCCTCAACAAGACAAGTGCGTGAAAATAGAAGAACATTGCTATTTCTGCATAAACCCAAGCTAAGAGGGCGCATTTTATAAAGGGTACTGCTCCATATTACATAATAACTGAAAGATATGGCAATATATGGCCCAAATACAATAGGGGAGCAAAGATCTAACCCTTATAAACAATAATACATCAATCCTCCAAGGGATTGGATGAAATACACAAAACGACAAAAATGTCGGAGTTGCTAGGCAACAGCTGCAACTCAGAAACTAGAAATACATAGAGAAGGCTGAATATGATGAATGATCTGAAGAAAACCACCTCCAATGGATTCTCCAAGTGAAGGTTGATCCTATCACTGGAAATCTCTCCCTCCAATCAACAATACAAACCCCACAACAAGTGCACCATGAAAATAACGTAGTTACTGAAGAAAAATACAATGTAGGGGCAAAGGAATGGGTTGGACAAATGCCAAGATCTGCAATAAGCTCCAATGCATTCCAATTTGATCCTCCAAAGGAAAGAGATATTCTCCCTCTGAAAAAAGAGAGATGGAAGAGGTGTTGTGAAGTCTCCACTACAACACCCTGCAACACAGAATTATGTTGTTGTAGCAATAACACTGTCCTGGAGGAGGATGCTTTGGCCTTGAGCCAAGATATGTGTAGAATGAAGAACAATCCCTCAAGAGGCCTCTCAATAATTCCCTGGAAATTCTTGCTAAACAACAAACGAATGCACAATGTCTGAATAGACATGAAATGAATAATCAAAGCCTGAATAACAATGGCTACCTTGCCCTCCTTTTAAACACATGAGAGTTCCCTCTCCATGGGCCCCATTCTATTAGGGTTTCCTCCTTCAATGAATATTCCCTCCTCTATCTCTGCACTGTCTCGCATAGTGCTTTCCACCTCATACCCTGTGTTTTTTGACTTGGTCAAACTTAACCAAGCTTCTTTGAAAATGTCTCCTTTCGCACATGAGGGTGTGAAATATAGTTCCAAGGCTGATCCCATTTCGTACTAGAGGGATTTTATCCATGGTTTTATTGTCATTGGGCATCCTTACCCACTTATTCAACTTATAATTGAAATTATCACAATCAAATGTTCCAATTTATTGAAGGAAAAATTTGGAACATTATAGTCCTCCCCTCCCAAATGTTGCTTGTCCTCAAG
Source organism: Pinus albicaulis (assembly GCA_034641835.2). Taxonomy (NCBI): domain Eukaryota; kingdom Viridiplantae; phylum Streptophyta; class Pinopsida; order Pinales; family Pinaceae; genus Pinus; species Pinus albicaulis. The sequence goes on from CM076575.1 coordinate 1,247,071,173, forward strand.
CAACTGCAAGGATAGAAATGGAGAGTCTCTACTCAAGTCATGGAGTTACAAATGTGATGAGGAAAATCTCCCCCATGTGGATCCTCCATCCCCAAGCAATCATCCATACAAAATGAGCCACTTCCCAACAAGGCAACTCCTGAACATAACCTTCCACCTCAAGCTCCAGAAATGAAGGTGGGCTGAAAATCTGAACATGGTTAGCATCATAGCCTCCCCCAAGTTTTCCTTCTCTCCACTTATGATAATTGTAGAGTATGTGTTGATCCTGGGCTGTAAAAGTATTGTCCTCAAATGGCAAAGTGAATAACAATCCTCCAAAGAGTTCTCCTCCAATAATGAAAAACAAGCTGGCCCAAAATGTTTTATCCATGATGAATATGACATGATCAGCATAGAGTACCCCAATGAGAATTTTTCTGCAAATTTTACATGAATATGCATAATGCAAAAAATATCTCAAGAGGATATAGTGCAGTTTCATCCACTGCAATTTCATACAATAGTGTGGCAAGTAGCATACAAGATTCACCTCACCTACTAATGAATAGTAAATCGTTGAATGTGTTATCAATACATAATCATATACTTTCCCATGATTATAAAATGGATGAATATAAATCTCATGGCCCACCTCAAAAGAGAACAAACATGTGGCTGTGGTGACCATATCTCCTCCCATGCTCCCATTAGAACATGTAGTGTAGAAAATGTGGGTGTTTTCTCCCCTCAAGGTCACATTCAACTCATGTGTCAATATCATAATCATGCTTCCCATACAAATATGATCCATATCAGAAAATGAAGTCATGATCAACAAAAAAATGAATAAAATGATGAAGGTTTCATGTGGTGTAAGAAGGTACCAACAGCTTCCCCAATAGTGACAACGTAGTTTTCCAAACTGCTGCTTCAGAAAATTACAAGGCAGAATGTTTCTTGATACATAGTGAGTCATGTATGTCATCATATGGCAAATAGGTGGATATAAAAAATGAACATACATGGAATGAGAAAAATGTTTTCCCAAGGCCACATAAAGGATGGTTGCCTCCATCATATAGATTGGCCCATCTATGAACATGGAGCAATATCAAAAGCTTGCCCTCTTGTGAAGTGATGCACTACATAGTAAGGGTAAGAGTATGAAAATAAATGAATGTATAAACAAACTTCTTACCAAATTTTGGAAGTGAAATGGTACATGGATCCATGAGTGAGTTCTCCAGAGTGTTTCGGCATGCTATGAATATGAATGAATCATGTGCTGCAAGAAAATAATCCTCCTCATGCTTGGAAACCCAAGTCAAGAAGAATATGTCATAGTGATAGATTCTTCTATCCACCACTCTACCATCATCACCTCCTCCTTTTTCACCAAGTGCATCCAAAGTGAAGTGATCCTAGGGACACTCCATCCGTAATTCTCTGCTCCAAAGTGAAAACATTGTGAGCTCATGCAAATAAAATCCTATCAATACCAAGCTATGTTCTTTGACATGCTCCTTGTCAAAGACTCCTCTAATAATGATGCAACAAATATGGAATACTTTTCAAAATGGAAGAGCTTCCAAATCATCAAAGAACAAGGAGATAATGCCATCTCCTCCTCCTGCAACATTATGCAAAGTGTGAGAGCAATTCTTCCCTTGCTCTCCCAAGAACAAGCAAAGCAAGAAAATATTTTGCTGCATCCCCATACTTCCATCATACAACTCATGTGATGAAGACACAATGAATGATATGAGTATCACATCAACACCATGCATCCATACTCTAAGCTTCCCAATGATGCAAGTGTCTTGCCACCTCTCCTCCATCCTCCTACTCATAGGAGGAGTGTTTTTCAATTGATGGCCAAACTCTTTCAAGAGTAACTAGTGCAGCCAAGCCTCCTACTTCCCGGTATCATAAATTTTCAAGTAGCCTTCCAACTCCTTTCTCAACCACATCCACTCAATCACTTATGGATTCTTTCTCCTTTTCTTCATCCTGGTACTCCTCCCATGAGGGCTACCATTATCCCAAACCAAATCTCTGTCTTTGCACTTCATGGGATCTTGAAATGCAATCTTCTCAAGGATCAATGAAACCCTATAAGGACCCAAATAGGTGGTAGGAAAAAACCTCCCATCATGATGTATATGGCTCAAGGAATTTCCAACACAAGCATGAGAGATGTTATCCATCCTAAGATGTCCTCCATCTTCTATCTGCTCCTTTGAAAAAAGAAGAAAATATTTGCACTCCATGGTGTGTTGAAGTGCACCTCTAATGAGATATCTCCTTGAGACCTCCCTCTCAACAATAGTCCTCCAAGACCAATGAGGTCTTGGATCTGCTGAAAGTAGAAGTTCCTCTTTGAGCTAAGAGGAGCTCATTGAGAAAGTTTCATCTTGAAAGGAGAAAAAGTTTCTCACTCCAAGATGTCTACTAAACCCCAACCTCAAGTGTGATGTACAATCCAAAAATGGCTCATGAGATTGATGGTTTTCTTCCTCCTTTAATGTTTCCATGTTGCACAACACAGTGCAACCAAGATGCTCTATGGTAGTAGTGTGATTTGACCCTTGGTCATGTAAAAGTGAATTTCCACATTGATCAAAATAATTTTCTGCAACAATGGAATGTGGAAATATTTTCATACCTTGATGATATTTGGGAACTTCTTGTAGGGCTGCAAGATTTCCTTCCTCCAAAGTGTTGGCTGCCCCAACTTTTGATGCATGTGGCTACTCCTCCATGGGTGTGACAGCATTAGGACAAAGCTCCTCAAGGGGTGTGAGCTTTCCCTCCTTTGTGCTTTGTCCATCAAAGGTTTGGATCAACCTTTGAGTGAACTCCGCAAAAGTCTTCACCCTTGCATGGCTCAAGTGGCTGCACCACCAAACATAGGCTTCACCCTCCAAGTGCAGTGTTGAGATTTCAATAGCTTATTTCCCTGCTACAGGATGTAGTAGGAAAAATTCCTCCAACTTTCTCACCCAATTTCTTGCTGTAGATAACCCATCAAAAGTAGACAACATAAATCTATTGCCTTTGATTTCTCTTCTACTACAAGGTCTCTTCTCTTCCTTCAACTGGATGAAATGAGGAAAATCTAGAGTCTCCTTGAAGGATTTGGGTTAAGATCTGTACTCAACAAGGTAATCACTTAGAATTTGATAATACAAGTGTCTTCCATGGTCAATGTATTTTTCTTGATGAGAATAGGAAGTGCATGGTCCTTCCTCTTCTTCTCCTTCAATCTTCTTGACCTCCTTGGAGAGGTCTTCTTTGGATATGAATAATGATGAGAGAAATCTCATATTCCTCAACATTCTAATATTCTTGGGCTTAGAATCACAGGATGAGCCAAGAAATTTTCTCTGATACCACTGTAATGCTCCAAATTCGGGACAGCTAGCAAGGCATGACTGGAAAACAAATTTTTCCAGTAATGGATGCTACAGGATTTGAAACCAGGACCTGGAGGCCTTAAAAATTTGTCTAAGAATTAAATCCAAGAGATGGCTCCAAATAAATCCTTCTAAGGTGGTTAAACAGATCTACCACACTTAGATGTCCTCAAAAAGTGCTCGATGAAGGGGGTTGCAACAATTTAAGCACAAGAGCTAGAATGACAGTGTTATTTCTCAACCATGAGCATATGAAGGTATGAATAGCCAAAAAATAATGTTATAGCAGTGAAAATAGTACAAGTTCTTGAGGAAACACCCACTCAAGAAAGCAATGTAAGCCTCAATAAGACAAGTACATGAAAATAGAAGAACATTGTTATTTCTCCATAAACCCAGGCTAAGAGGACGCATTTTATAAAGGGTACTGCTCCATATTACATAATAACTGAAATATATGTCAATATATGGCCCAAATACAATAGGGGATCAAAGCTCTAACCCTTAGAAATAATAATACATCAATCCTCCGAGGGATTGGCTGAAATACACAAAATGGCAAAAATGTCGGAGTTGCTGGGCAGCAGCTGCAACTTAGAAACTAGAAATAGATAGAGAAGGCTGAATATGATGAATTATCTAAATAAAACCTCCTCCAAGGGATTATCCAAGTGAATGTTGATCCTATCATTGGAAATCTCTCCCTCCAATCAACAATACAAACCCAACAACAAGTGCACCATTTAAATAACGCAGTTACTGAAGAAAACTGCATTGTAGGGGAAAAGGAATGATTTGGCCCAATGAAAAGATCTGCAATAAGCTCCAATGTCTTCCAATCTAATCCTCCAAAGGAAATAGAGACTCTCCCTCTGAAAAACAAGAGATGGAAGAGGTGTTGTGAAATATCCACTGCAACACAGAATTATGCTGCTGCAGCAATAACACTGTCCTGGAGGAGGATGCTTTGGCCTTGAGACAAGAGATATGGAGAATGAATAACAATCCATCAAGAGGCCTCTCAAGAAGGAGAAGGAATCCTAAACAAGGATTCCACGACAATTCTTGCTAAATAGAAAAAGAATGCACATTGTATGAATAGACATGAAATGAATAATCAAAGCCTGAATAATAATGACTGCCTTTCCCTCCTTTTAAACACATTAGAGCTCCCTCTCCATGGGCCCCATTCTATTAGGGTTTCCTCCTTCAAGGAATATTCCCTCCTCTATCTCTGCGTTGTCCCATGTAGTGCTTTCCACCTCATACCCTGTGTTGTTTGACTTGGTCAAACTTAACAAAGCCTCTTTGCAAATGTCTCCTTTCACACATGAGGGTGTGAAATCTAGTTCCAAGGCTGATCCCCTTTCATACCAAAGGGATTTTATCCATATTTTTATTATCATTGGGCCTCCTTACCCAATTATTAAACTTATAAGTGAAATTATCAAAATTTAATGTTCTAATTTATTGAAGGAAAAATTTGGAACATTACAAATAAATTGGGTCCCAAGGCCCAAATCATTAATGCACCAAGTATAAATCCCTCAAGACATAAAATTAATCTTCATTTTTCCCTTGTAGCATTGAGTCACCACCTCCACAGCACGAAATTCCAGTTTGAATGGTGAAATTTTGAGTTTTTGTGTGGTGTTGCACACCTGGACATCAAGAGCGCACACCTATAGCTTGTGTTGTGCATTTCCTTCAGACGTTACGCACCTTGCAAAGTGAGGGCACACCTGTAGCAGGAATTTCACACCTGACCAAAACCATCACCCAATGGTGTATAGATGGAGGTGTTTTATGGTTGGTAGGCCAAGCTGCTTCACGACCTCTACTGAAATGAGGCTCTTTTGGCTCTTGGTGTTGACAATGAACTGCAACAGAGAACTCTTCACCCACTTCTGTGAGTGGGAGAGACTCCCCCCCCTCATCTAGATATTCGGGCTCATCCTTCTGGATCTTTGTTTTTGCAATAGTGGCATTGGGCTTTTCATCAATAATCCACTTCCTTTGTCATTCCCATTATCAGGTTCTGACTCAAAGTCAAAATGTGCACCTTATTTGGAAGCCTTCAGCTCAGCCACTAGTGACTGCTTGGCTCGACACTCACTCGTGTTGTGAATGGGGCTCTTATGGAACTCACAAAAAATTTTTGTATCCTTCTTTGACTTCATGGTGTTGTTCTCTACTTGTGGCTTTGACGAGTTGTCCTGGGTCACCCCGCCTTAGCTTTGTCCTTTGTTCGATTTGGGGGCACCTTTTCCTTGCTTCGGATTCGCATATCCAAATTATCGCTTCTTATTTTTAAACTTATTCTTGATCTTGACAACATAGTGATATGTGACACCAAGATAGGAGATGTCCAGGAACTCCATTTCATCCTAGATTTACTTATGTAAGCAGTCATGGTGCTTGAGTACCAAAGACCATTAGAATCCTTGATACCCATCTTTGTGCAAAGTGCATGAAAACCATTTGTGAACTTCAGCACATCTTGTTCCATTCCCTGCCACATCATAGTCCACTTATGTATTTATCTTCAGAGCTCCCGAAATGGTAATATTTTTCTTTGATTGTGTCTTGGAAATAATTCCAAGTGGGTGTGAGTGAAAAAAAGTAAGGATTCCCTCTCATCCTTTTTCTCAAAGTAGGTTTCCCATTAGTCCTTGACATGGGGGGAAACTTTGAAGAGTGCAAAAGTAATATTTTCCCGATTGGAAAAGTCATGAACTGAAAAATATCCTTCCAACATATTTAACCATATATCTGTGATGTTTTCATCTCTCTGGCCTTAAAATATGGGAATTTCAAAATTAAATTGTACCTTAAAATGAGTTGCTCTTCCAGAGTGGCTGCTAGAGGAAGGTGTGTCGTCTGTGGGTAGTTGTCAAAGGATCTGGGAAAATTTGTCCATCATTGTGTTCCTATGTTTTTTGAGGGCCTCCTCAAGCAATATTTTGAAAGGATATCCTACTCTCTTGTCTTTTGTTTCTTCTACCATGGGAGGTCTTCGGGGTTTGTGAGGTTGATCTTGAAAAGGTTCAACCATTTTGAGCCCTAACTCCTTATAACCTGACCTCCTTGGGGACATGCAAAGAAATATAGAGAAAGAGCATACCACTATGATACCAATTATTTGGACTTATGCAGCAATGCAATAGAATACATATATAAACATGAACACAAAGATGCAGCAGAAATAAAATTTTATTTCATTAATATCAAAGAACTTAAATATGCTTACATACATAATGGGAATAAACAACCCAGATGATGGTAGCTTATCTTTGATAATAGATATGGCGGCTACATGCCTCTGAACTGTGTTAAAATGAGGCTCAAGGGTATTTTTATTATTGAACAACAAGGGAAAACCCTAAACAACCAAAACCCTAACCCCAAGAGATGGAACACTAAGAGTTCGTGGGCCCTGTTTGGTTTATTTGGGCAGCCAACTTCTTGGGGTCATAACTTGGTCATATTATCTCCATTTGGTGCATATGATACCTCTTTGGAAATATATCTCTGATTATTAAGGATTTTATGCAATTCCCACATTACTACAGGCCTACTGTAGACCTAAAAAAACACCGCTTAGGGGGTCAAAACTGCTCTAGAAGTTCTGGACCGGAAAAACTACTAAAAATAGTAAATACCGTTATAAACAAATAAATTGATGAAACCGAATGGATTTCTAGGTGGAATAGGTAGGTGGTCACCAATATGCACCTAGATCAATGACGATAATCAAATCAAACATTTCTTGACTCGAGGAGATACTTTCAAAGAATCCATTATTGATGAAGATAAACATCTGCTCAATTATTATCATATTTTTCGGGTGATCAAAAAATTCAAAATCCAATTCCAAAATTTGTAGTTTGATTAGAGAATTATCTAATTTTCAAAAAATATTCAAAGATAGTACAAATTGAAAAACCAATATTTCCTCAATGTAATTTGAAGTTGTTAATCTAGGAAAAGAAAAACAACCTCAAAATATTAATTTGTGAAGTAACTGTACACATGTTGAATGATCCAACTTTATTAAAATTTTCAAACAATATAAGGATTTGTTCGTCTGAACTTATGATGATTTGAAGGTTTATAATGCTAAAATCATACAAAACGTAATTCCAATCAAATCTGACACTAGACATTTTCAACAAAAACTAAAGAAAATGCATCCTAGAATTGAGGGTCAGATCAAAGAAGAGCTCAATAAAATCTTAAAATATCGGATTATTTTTCTAGTAAGAAATGCACAATGGGTATCAAATTTAGTTCCATTTCAAGTGAAAAGTGGAGATATTAGAATTTTAATTGATATTCGAACTTTGAATAAATCATCTGAAAAAAATATAATTATCATGTTCGTCGAATGGAACAAATTATTTAATCAATTGCAGGATCTCAAATGTTCTTTATTCTTGATGGATTCTTTGGTTATAACTAGATTTTGGTTGCACCGGAAGATCAAATTAAAACCACTTTTCGAACCAAATGGGGACATATGCTTATAGAAAGATGACATTTGGATTAATCAATGCTGGAGCTACTTTTCAACGAGCCATGGATATTTCTTTCAACGGAATTATTAATAAATTCATGGTGGTATATATGGATGGAATTACAGTTTATTTCAAGAAAATAATTCAACATGTTGATCATTTAAAAAAAATGAAAGATGTTGAAAATATGGAATCTCATTAAATCCAAAAAAGAAATTATTTATTTTCATTGAAGGTAAATTATTGGGGTTTATAATTTCTAAAACATGCATTTTAATTTATCCAAATACAGTCAAATAAATCTTGCAAATTTTTCTTCCTCACAATAAACAATCTATGCAATCCTTCTTAGGAAAGATCAAGTGCGTTCGAAGATTTATTCCAAGTTTTGCTGAAACAGTTAAATCAATGCAAGATATGATTAAAAGGAATCATGTTTTTAAATGGGGACCATTAGAAAATATGTTTTCAAAAAAATTAAAGAGGCTCTTGTTGTTTCTCGAGAATTGATAATCCCAAATTTTGATAAGGAGTTTTTATTATATACATTTGCATTTGATGTTTCATATGCAGCAGTCCTCACTCAAAAAAAAAATGAAGATAAGGAAATTCCTATTTCTTTCATGAGTTTTGGTTTTCAAATTGTTGAATTAAATTATATAGAAATATATAAGAAATTTTATGCTATTTATAGATATGTGAAACACTTTAGACCTTTTTTGTTGAAATCTCATACTAAAGTGATAGTTCCACACGACAAAATTAGGAATTTGTTGGTTCAAAAAGATTTAGGAGATAAAAGAGAAAATTGGATGACTACATTACAGGAATATGATTTAGATATTAAACCATATATTATCAAAGGACAAGGTCTCTGTAAATTATCATTCAAATCAGAAGGATATCACTCATATGAAGGTTAAAATTCTAATTCAGAAATATGATGGTACAATGAATTTGAAATGAATCAAGAAGAAATATTTTATGTACATGTTCCAAAAAATACATGGTATTCTGACATAAAACATTTCTTAATTCATGGTATTGTTCCTAACCACTTATCAGCTAAACAAAAAAGAGATTTATGTTTCAAATTTTCCAAATATTAGTTAATTAATGGCATTATTTTGAGGAAAAATTATGATGATGTATTACTAAGATGCCTTGAGAAATCTAATGCAGAAAAAGTATTAGTAGAAATACATGATGGGCCTTCTGGTGGGAATTTTGGCGGAGAAACCATTGCACGTAAAATTTTATGAGTAATTTATTACTGACCCACTATATTCAAGGATTATTATGCATACACAACGAAATGTAAAGAATTTCAAACAACATAAGGAAAAGAAAAAAGATAACTCTTCCTCTTCAACTTGTTGTTGTCATGTTCATTTTTTTGATTTCCCTTATGGCATGGTCAGGATGGACTTCCATGGTTGGAGGCAGTTAGATCAAAAGATGACAAGAATATTGTTTCCATAAATATCGAGCTTCCATTTAAACAGAGGGCTTGTAAACATATTCGAGAATTTTGGGCAATAATTGGGTGATAGTTGGATTCATCAAGACATTGCCAAACTGAAATCCCGGGATCATTGTTGAGAGTGCATGAATAAGATGACTGGTGGGCCAAGAATTTTTATAAACCTGTGTGTATTGTTTTTATGTGAGGGGGGCGAATTTAAAATTTTCAATTCATCCAAACATTATATGAAAGGGGATCAAATTGTGGTTTTCTTTTAAGGAATTTATGGGTAAAATGCAAGCATATAGTCTCTCTTGGAGAATGTAATTAAATTTCCACTGAGTAAGAGTGACATTTCTGGTGCAAGTTTTTTTTGTGCTTAGTTATTCAAGTTCTCAGTGGTAGAAATTTAGCTTATACTTTGTTGGGAATGAATATCATTTCAATTATTTCATGTGCATGTATATTTTATTTGACAGGAAAAAATCCATATTTTCCTTGGACATGATCCTCACTGGATGAGAGTTTTGGCGTGTTCCTCTTCCAAATTTTGTAGAGTTTTGAGACCATTAATACCTACAACCATACTCATGGAGAAGGTCGAACAATATTGGTAGTCATCAATATTCAGAGGATGGATTCCTTTTTAAATATTTTTACATTGGCACTACACCTGAAGCAGATAGCAGGGAGTACCTTCCTCAATGGTTCCTGTGTGCCAAAGGGTTGGATATATTTTTTAATCATAAGAGGACGATGTCACTATTTTATTGTGCCTTATACATCCCATTAAAAAGATTGGATATTGCATTGTAAAGATGGAAAATATCCTAGGAGCATATTATCGTTTGTTTGGATACCAATACATTTCTTGAATGTCTATTGCACGTGAAAAAAGTTCTTATGTATTAAATATTCTATGTTTTTCTCATCATATCAACAATAAATACCTTCTCATGTTTCGTACATCACTTCTATGAAACTTTACAGTACTTTATCAATTTTCTGAGTTTGAAATAAAATATCAGTAGTTGGTTTGAGGACTGGTATCTCTATAAATATGCCATTATATTTTAAACATATCCCACCTACAGTAGTGTATTTGTGACGTGTTTGAAAAAACATCACACTGAAAGAGGGTAGTAAAACACACACAAAAATTGGTTGCCTTGTGGATTTTTTTTCGAGAGGAATTTTACTGTGGTAAAACACACTGTTGAGACCTTTCTCATGAGGAATATATAGGTGGAGGAAACTAGTCATATAACAGTTTTTTTTCATCATTAATCTAAAACATGGGCTAGAAAAGCAGGTGTAACAACAAACCTTTCACCATAGGTACATTATTTTCTCCAATAGAGGCATCTAAGGAACTTACAAAAGGAAAAATAAGTGGGAAATTGGTTTCTCGTGCTTGGGAGATATCTAAAGGTTGGAAGATCAGGGGATGAAATCACATTGGAAGAGATGGAATATTATATTTCCAAGATGGGTCAATCTAATTAGAGTTTAAATTGGGCTCTGGAACCAACTATGATTGCATTGGTGCAAGCTATATTCTTGGAGCATCTAGGTGAGAGAGTCAGGCTTTTAGCTGCCTCTTTTTTTAGGGATGTTTTAAGGATAGTAGCACCATTTACTCCCTACAATGATGACATCATGAAGAGATTATTTCAATTGATTTTAGATTTTTGTTTAGGGTTACATGACACCTAGAGCTCCAAATTTGATAGAAGGCATGTGATCCTAGACACTATGGCCAAAATCAGATCCTACGTAGTAATGATTGATCTAGAGAGGGATGATTTGATCCTTCAGATATGCCAATTATTCTTCACCAACATCAGAGTGCATCACCCTAAGGAGGTAAAATCCAACATGCAAGGTATCGTATATTCATTACTGCTTGAAGGCAAAGTCATTTGCAAACAACTATAGACAAAATTGTTAGCCATTTGGAGGAAGACAAATGTTGTCTCACCATTTGCCTATGAGCTAGAAGGAAGGGTGGTTGAGAAGAACATAAAATTGTTTTGAAGACAATTGAAAAAGGAGGAGTTGTGGAGGATTTTTCTTGACCAACCATGCAGCAGGAATGAGTTGATGAGAAAGAGGCTTTATTTGTCCTCCAAGAATCCTTGGGGACTTGACCACTTATGCTTAACTGACATGGAGGATATGGTAGAGGTATATCAGAAGGAGGATCCTTATGACTTTCAGGATTAGAGTTCTTCTTTAAGTGAGTCCATGGGTCCATACAATGATACCTATGAGGAGCATGATCCATCAAATGGGGTCATTAACAGTTAGTTGGATATATATTATGATGTCTAGGTTGAGCAGTTAGTGGATCCTATGGGAGACATTTAGCGAGATGAGTCATCGGTGATCTTAGTCTTAGTATTTTTATCCTTCCATCAGTTATCAAAATCCTCTTTTCATATCATTTTAGGAGTCCCACTTAGAAATTTTTTATCATTCCATTAGGTTAAGCAAAAAATTATTCACATATGGTAGCCCCAAGTTCAAAACTCATCACTCTTCCACAAATTTGATTTCTTGTTGGCATATTTCCACACCTTGCTGACTGTACATCATCCATAAAATCAATATCAATCATGTCATATTGAAATTTAGTCCTTCAAGGTATTATTAGGTCTATTAGGGTTTTTTAAGGTCCCATTAGGTTATTAGGGTTTCCGAGGTCTCAATAAATACTTCATTCCATTACATAAGGTTAGAAAGTGAAAGAGTGAAAAAAATAAACATCTATTTTCCATGTAAAGAGATGATTTAAAAATATGTAGTTATACTTTCAAAGTTGTGATTTTTATCCTGAATTGTAATTTTTATTCCAAAAAGATGTAATTTTTAATTTTCATGTTGTAATTTTATGTCATTTATATGTAACAAGTACAAGGTTCCCAAGATTCTAAAATAGTGTTCCAATCATGAAAAATCACCAAGAAATCAAATCCTAGAGTTCTCACAGCTTATCAAATGATCAATTTAAAAAAAATAAAAAGTCAAGTGAAAGGATAGTGTTTCAAAAGATCAAGTGAGTGATAGAGGAATAAAGTGGGTCCAAAGGTCCAAATCATTAATGCACCAAGTATAAAAGCCCTCAAGACATAAAATTCATCTTCATTTCTCCCTTGGAGCATTGATTCACCACCTCCACAACATGAAATTCCAGTTTGAAGGGTGAAATTTTGAGTTTTTTGTGTGGCATTGTGCACCTGGACATCAGGAGGGCACACTTGTAGCTTGTGTTGTGCATTACCTTCAGGCGTTGTGCACCTCGCAAAGCGAGGGTGCACCTGTAGCAGGCATTTCGCACCTAAAAAAAAATGTCACCCAGTGGTGTACAAATGTAGGTGTTTTATGGTTGGTAGGACCAGCTGCTTCACGACCTCTGCTGAAATGTGGCTCTTTTGGCTCCTGGTGTCGACATTGAACTGCAGCAGAGAAATATTCACCTACTTCTGTGAGTGGAAGAGACTCCCCCCCCTCCTCTAGATATTCAGTCTCATCCTTCTGGATCTTTGTTGTGGAAATAGTGACACTGGGATTTTCATCAATAATCCACTCAAAGTCAAAAAATGCATCTTATTTGGAAGCCTTCAGCTTAGCCACTAGTGACTGCTTGGCTTGACACTCACTCGTGTTATGAGTGGGGCTCTTGTGGAACTCACAACACTTTCTTGTATCCTTCTTTGTCTTCATGGTGTTGTTCTCTACTTGTGTCTTTGAAAAGTTTTCCTGGGTCACCCTGCCTTAGCTTTGTCCTTTGTTTGATTTGGGGGCACCTTTCCCTTGCTTTGGATTCGAATATCAAAAGTCTCGCTTCTTCTTTTTAAAATTATTCTCGATCTTGAAAGCATAGTGATAGGTGACACCAAGAGAGGAGATGTCTAGGAACTCCATTTCATCCTAGATTTACTTATGTAAGCAGTCTCAGTAATTGAGTACCAAAGACCATCAGAATCCTTGATACCCATCTTTGTGCAAAGTGCTTGAAAACCATTTGTGAACTTCGGCACATCTTGTTCCCTTCCCTGCCACAGCGTAGTCCACTTTATGGATTTATATTCATAGCTCCCGACATGGTAATATTTCTCCTTGATTGTGTATTGGAAATAATTACAAGTGGGTGTGACTGAAAAAAAGTAAGGATTCCCTCTCATCCTTTTTCTCAAAGTAGGTTTCCCATCAGTCCTGGACATGGGGGGAAGCTTTGAAGAGTGCAAAAGTAATATTTTCCCGATTGGAAAAGTCATGAACTAAAAAATATCCTTCCAACATATTTAACCATATATCTACGATGTTTTCATCTCTTTGGTCTTCAAATATGGGAATGTAAAAATTACCTTGTACCTTAAAATGAGTTTCTCTTCCAAAGTGTCTGCTAGAGGAAGATGTGTCGCCTGTGGGTAGCTGTCGAAGGATCTGGGAAAATTTTTCCATCATCGTGTTCCTATGTTTTTCGAGGGCATCCTCGAGAAATATTTTGAAAGGATATCCTACTCCCTTGTCTTTTTTTTCTTCTACCATGGGAGGTCTTCGGGGTTTGCGAGGCTGATCTTGAAAAGGTTCAACCATTTTGAGCCCTAACTCCTTATACCTTGACCTCCTTGGGGACATGCAAAGAAAAATAGAGAAAGAGCATACCACTCTAATACCAATGATTTAGACTTATGCAAGAATGAAATAGAATACACATATAAACATGAACACAAAGATGCAGCAGAACTAAAATTTTACTTCATTAATATCAAAGAACTTAAATATGCTTACATACATAATGGGAATAAACAACCTACCTGATGGCAGTTTATCTCTGAGAATAGATGTGGTAGCTACATGCCTCTGAACTATGTTAAAATGAGGCTCAAGGAAATTTTTATTATTGCACAACAAGGGAAAACCCTAAACAACCAAAACCCTAACCCTAAGAGATGGAACACCAAGAGTTTGTGGGCCCCATTTGGTTTAGTTGGGAAACCAACTTCTTGGGGTCATACATTGGTCATATTATCTCTGTTTGGTGCATACGATACCTCTTTGGAAATATATCTCTGATTATTAAGGATTTTCCGCAATTCTCAAATTTCTACAGGCCTACTGCAGACCTAAAAAAACACTGCTTAGGGGGTCAAAACTGCTCTAGAAGTTTTGGACCGAAAAAAAAATACTAAAAATAGTAAATACTGGTATAAACAAATAAATTGATGAAACCGACAGGATTTATAGGTGGAATACGTAGTTGGCCACCAATATCCACCTGGATCAATGATGATCATCAAATCAAATATTTCTTGACTCTAGGAGATACTTTCAAAGAATCCATTATTGATGAAGATAAACATGTTGCTAAATTATTATCATATTTTTTGGGTAATCAAAAAAGTCAAAATCCAATTCCAAAATTTTTAGTTTGATTAGAGAGTTTATCTAATTTTCAAAAAATATTCAAAGGTAGTACAAATTGAAAAACCAATATTTCCTCAATGCAATTTGAAGTTGTTAATCTAGGAACAGAAAAACAATCTCAAAATATTAATTTTTGAAGTAACTGTACACATGTTGAATGATCCAACTTTATTAAAATTTCCAAACAATATAAGGATTTTTTCGCCTTAACTTATGATGATTTGAAGGTTTATAATGCTAAAATTGTACAAAACGCAATTCCAATCAAATTTGACACTAAACCTTTTCAACAAAAACTAAGGAAAATGCATCCTAGAATTGAGGGTCAGATCAAAGAAGAGCTCAATAAACTCTTAAAATATCGGATTATTTTTCTAGTAAGAAATGCACAATGGGTATCAAATTTAGTTCCAGTTCAAGTGAAAAGTGGAGACATTAGAATTTGAATTGATTTTTGAACTTTGAATAAATCATCTGAAAAAAATACAATTATCATGTTCATCGAATGGAACAAATTATTTAATCAATTGCAGGATCTCAAATGTTCTTTATTATTGATGGATTATTTGGTTATAACTAGATTTTGGTTGCACCGGAAGATCAAATTAAAGCCACTTTTCGGACCAAATGTGGCACATATTCTTATAAAAATATGACATTTGGATTAATCAATGCTGGAGCTAATTTTCAACGAGCCATGGATATTGCTTCAACAGAATTATTAATAAATTCATGGTGGTATATCTAGATGGAATTACAGTTTATTCCAAGAAAATAATTCAACATGTTGATCATTTAAAAAAAAAATGAAATATGTTGAAAATATGGAATCTCATTAAATCCAAAAAAAACTATATTTATTTTCATTGAAGGTAAATTATTGGGGTTTATAATTTCTAAAACATGTATTGTAATTGATCTTGATACAGTCAAATCAATCTTGCAAATTTTTCTTTCTCACAATAAACAATCTATGAAATCCTTCTTAGGAAAGATCAGGTGTGTTCGAAGATTTATTCCAAGTTTTGCTGAAATAGTTAAACGAATGCAACATATGATTAAAAAGAATCATGTTTTTAAATGGGGACCATTAGAAAATATGTTTTTGAAAAAAATGAAGAGGCTCTTGTTGTTTCTCCATCATTAATAATCCCAAATTTTGATAAGGAGTTCTTATTATATACATTTGCATTTGATGTTTCATATGCAACAGTCCTCACTCAAAAAAAAAATTGAAGATAAGGAAATTCCTATTTCTTTCATGAGTTTTGGCTTTGAGAGTGTTGAATTAAATTATCTACAAATATATAAGAAAGCTTATGCTATTTATAGATATGTGAAACACTTTAGACCTTTTTTGTTGAAATCTCATACTAAAGTGATAGTTCCACACCACGGAATTAGGAATTTGTTGGTTCAAAAATATTTAGGAGATAAAAGAGAAAATTGGATGACTGCATTACATGTTCAACTTCTTGTTGTTTGAAGATAAGGAAATTACTATTTCTTTCATGATTTTTGGTTTCCAGAGTGTTCAATTAAATTATCTAGAAATATATAAGCAAGGTTATGCTATTTATAGATATGTGAAACACTTTAGACCTTTTTTGTTTAAATATCATACTAAAGTGATAGTTCCACACCACGAAATTAGGAATTTGTTGGTTCAAAAATATTTAGGAAATAAAAGAGAAAATTGGATGAGTACATTACATGTTCTTCCTCTTCAACTTGTTGTTGTCATGTTCATTTTTTTGGTTTCCCTTATGGCATGGTCAGGATGGACTTCCATGGTTTGAGGCAGTTAGATCACAAGAGAAGGTTTACTCCATCAGCGGGCCCAAGAGCTTCTGGAGTGACTTTATTGGATTTTGAGGATTTTACTTTTGATATGATGGCATTCTCTTGGCATATTCCATCATTCGAACAACTTAAATTTTTGTTCTATTGCATTCCGATAGCTTTGAAAAAACATGGTTATTATAGAGCCTAACTCAACTAATTACACTTAAGGTGGCATTCCGAGAGGAAAAATTGACGCAACACCTTATTGTAATAGCTCTTTGGAACTGGAATGAGAATATCTACATAATTAGATGGTGATTCCGTTTTCCTAAGGAGGAATGGTCATTGATTTACTATTTTCCCAAGTTAAGAAAGATATTTTAATTAAAATAAAATGAGGGAAAGTTTACCAGTGATTAAAATAATAAGAAAATAAAGGCTTCTAAAGGGATCCATCAGATCTATAAAAAGAGAAGGCGGAGACCATTTGAGGACATCTTGGATTGTTGATATTTTTTGTTGATGAGGTTTGGAGAACCTAGTTCCCAACTTCTATAGCATTAAGACGGAGACCCTTGAGTTTTATATTGGGTGTTGGACGAAAAACCAACACTCTTGAGGATATTTCACCCAGAAATATCACGATTATTCAATGGAGTTTTCTAGAGAAGAAATATTTCTGTAGCATGTTGTAACAACCTTCTCATTGGGCCATTTAGAGAATTATTAGAGTCATACTTCATTTTTGTCAGAAATATTTTCTGGGTATTTCTCTACTTTTTCAAGAAGCCCAAGTTCCACTATTCCCTCGTGTTGATGTACTCTTTCTAGTGGATTAATAAAATGGATCAGTGATTTATTGGAATCTATTTTGTGTATCAAATTTTTGGATTGTGTCTATTTGTGATTATTTTGTTATTCAAGTTTCTTTCTGGTATCTATTATCAATTTTCCAATTGGGGATATTGTAGTGGTATCAGAGCCAGTGCTCCTACCAACCTGTGGATTTTAATTACATATTTTTCAAGGGTTTATTTTGGAGGTGCCAAAATAATATTATTTAAGAGAAAGAAAGACCGAATTCTTCTATTTTCCGGATAAATTTATTATGGGTGTTAGCTACTCTACAAAATCTTTGTTTCAAAATGCCTAACCATTTTTTGTGGGTTTATCATCTCTTTAATAATCATTCTACTATTTGTATAGAAATCATACAATATCACTTGGTAGTTGAATATTATATAGAGGGACACCAAGGCCTAAATTATTTCACATGATGGAATTATTATCTTAGAAAGGGTCATAGATTACTATTTACATTGAAATTTTTATTAAGTGGGCCACGAAATTATTAAAGGTGGAAAAAGTTTCTTTTGTTAAGGAGGTTTTAGGCCAAATTTAACATTTTGTGGGGCCAACTCTTATAATTGTAGAGGCAACTTTAAAAAACATATTTTGAAGGAAAAATTATTTTTGTAAGTTAATATCAAAAAGAGTCAAGCCAATATCTAGGGCAATCACAGTGAGTTTTTTCCACATCTTATTTCATTTGAGAAACTTCAATATCACTGGAAAATCAGGGACCTAGTTGTGAATTGCTAGAACGATCCAAATTCTTAGAGAAACCTATACTTGCAGAGTCGAGCAGCTAGTCAAATAAATTGCTGGATGAAACCATCATTTGACTGGGACCACTTCATAAAAAAAATTACAGAAATTATTTTAGTTGTTGGGCCAAATACCATGAGTTTTAGAGAAACCAAAAGACAAGAATATTGTTTTCATAAATATTGAGCTTCCATTTAAACAGAGGGGTTGTAAACATATTCGAGAATTTTGGGCAAGAATTGGGTGATAGATCGATTCATCAAGACATTGCCAAACTGAAATCCCAAGATCATTGTTGAGAGTGCATGACTGAGATGACTGGTGGGCCAAGATTTTTTATAAACTCATTTGTATTTTTTTTATGTGAGGGGGCCGAATTTAAATTTTTGAAGTCATCCAAACATTATATGAAAGGGGATTGTATTGTGGTTTTTTTTGAATGAATTTATGGCTAATATGAAAGCATATAGTCTCTCTTGGAGAATGTAAATAAATTTCCACTGAGTCTGAGTGACATTTCTGGTGCAAGTTGTTTTTGTGCTTAGTTAGTCAAGTTCTTAGTGGTAGAAATTGAGCTTGTCCTCTGTTGGGAATGAAGATAGTTTCAATTGTTTCATGTGCATGGATATTTTATTTGACAGAAAAAAATCAATATTTTCCTTGGACGTGATCCTCATTAGATGATATTTTTGGCTTGTTCCTCTTCCAAATTTTGCAAAGTTCTAAGACCATTAATACCTACAACCATACTCATGGAGAAGCTTGAACACTATTGGTATTCATCAATATTCAGAGGATGGATTCCTTTTTAAAGAATTGTACGCTAGCACTATACTTGAAGTAGATAGCAGGGAGTACCTTCTTAAATGGTTCCTATGTCTCAAAGGGTTGCACAAATTTCTTAATCATAGGAGGACGATGTCACTATTTTCTTGGGCCTTATACCTCCATTAAAACGTCTCCTAGGAGCGTATTGTTGTTCATTTAGATACCAATACATTTCTTGAATGTCTATTGCATGTAAACCATGTTTTTTTTTTTTTTAACATAATATGTTGCTACTTTTTATTCCAAAAAAGAGGAGGAAAAACTCCATATTTACATAATGAGCTGCTTACAGAACAAAGAAGGAGGTAGCTACAGCAAAATGCTACATTGCCTTTGTTCCTAGTTTTCGAAAAGAGATGAAATACAGATATTTCATATATTCAAACAAACTGAGACAGAAGAAGGATGAATTTAAAAGGCATGCTTAATCAATATTGATGTGGCTGATATGACGAGTTGTAGAATCTTCAAGATTATCTTCATTGCCCATGTTCCTCATGTTGTTGGAGCTGGAGCTTGGTGCAGTGTGCTTCTCCAACATGTATTTGAGAATTTGCACTGACTCTTCAGCATGTGCGCATTGATTGGAGAGGGCGTTAAACTAGTTTTGAAGTGAGCTGACCCTGTGGAGAAAGACATTTACATCAGCTTCATGTTTTTCATCCAAAATTTTTACCTCAGTTTTCATCTTTTCTTCAAGAATATTTTGATGAGCTCTGATCTCCTCAAGCTCGGCTTGTATATTTGCATAACAGAGACAATCTTCACTTCATACCATGTTGAAGAGAAAGAGGAGCGGAGGAGCGCAAGATCTGCTACTAAAAAATTTGAAAGGTTTCCAAGAGAGGTTGCCAAGAAAGAGAAAAATAAATATTGATGACAGGATGGGTAGAATCGCCCAGTCACTATAGGGGAGAAGCTACAGAGAATAAGGGAGGAGAGGAGCCAATGTAGGGGGGGGAAGGTAAAGGATTGGGAGTTGAAGGTACCAGAGGCACTATGAGCTGCAAAGGGCAAGGAAAAGAGTGCAGGAGGAAGGCAAGGGCAAAGCGCAACTGATGAAGGCATGCAGAACAAAAGGTAGGGGGGGATAATGATTTAAGGATCAGGGGGGAGGTTGATATAAAGAACAAGGAGGGCGGGAGAGGTCATTTTTGGGGGAGAAGCGAGGCAGGGAAGTCACAGGAAAGGTATGGGGGCCAGGACGAAAATTTATGAGGGGTGTTGTGAAATCATAATATAATATTGAGTCTAAAGTAGGTAGGGTCATGGTAGAGGCTGAAGATATGAAACATCATTGAATAGGAGATGCCCTAAGGTTCGCACGCACGCCTTGTTGGTGAGGAGATCAGCATCTTTATTGAAATTGTGAAGAATATGGTAGAAATATGTGCCCTTCATGTCAACCAAGAGGGAGCGACATCTGCTGATGGTTTGGTGTAGCATAATGTTTGTTGTTGGACGATTGCAGATCATCAAATTAATTATTATTGTAGAGTCTCCAAAGACCATAGCATTAGTAATGTTGAGCTTTCTTAACTATAACAGTCCTTGAAGAAGGGAAAAGGACTCTGCTCTGTTGTTCGAGAGGGAGCCTAGACCCCATTCATAGGATGCAAGAGTGATACCATTTTCTCTTCGAATGATGCCTCCAGCCCCTGCTATGCCCAGGTTGGACTTAAAAGCCCCATCAAAAAATAAGGAGGGTTTAGCACATCTCTTTATCTAGTCATCAAATTCCTCTTCTTTAAGTCGGATCTTCCATCCTTTGTCTTCTTTGTGTGGCTGTTTTGATAAAGTATTTATGCTGTTACTACTGATATTCTTGTCCAAAAGATAACCAAGAAATATCCTTTCCTCCACACAAAGATCCCTGTAATCAATTTTTCTATGGTATTTAGTAGTGATGGCTTCAAGTGTGAGACTCCATGATTTGCTACGGATTTTTCTAAAGGAGGGCTCTTTATTCCTGAAGATCTTTCTATTCCGAGTGAGCCAAATGTTCCACAAAGTTACATAGGGGAGGGTGTCCCAAACTCTCTATGAAATTTTGTTCTTCTTTTTACCCCAGGGATAACTGCTCTTCCAGGAGCAAAGGGCTTCAGCTATGGTACTGTGGCAATCCCAGTTGGGTTGATGAAAGGGGGTGAGCTCGTTCCAGTAATGGGATGCAAAGGGTCACCCAATGAACTGATGTTGGGTAGTATGTTTAGCAGTTTGACAATTTGGAAATAATGAAGGGCTAAGCACACCTCTTTTCTTAAGGTTCTTAGAGGTTAAAATTTTTTCTTTCAATAGTGTCCAGATAAAAAAATTGATTTTGGGGAGTGCTTCCGATTTCCAAACAACCTTCCAATTAGACCATATAGGCATAGGATAATAATCATTGCATAAATGTTGACAAGCTACCTTGATGGTGTATGCTGAACCGGAGGGGTCCCATCGAAATTCATCAACTCTGCCTTTTATAATAGGAGCCAGGCCATGAAAATGAGATTAGAGAATGCCAAGGTCAACTTCTAGGTGGGTTGGAAATTTTGGGAAGTGCCAACCAGTCCAGTTTTGACTTTGGTCATCCCATTTGGAGAAATAACTTATTAGCTGAAGGCCCATGTTGCTGAAGAAGGAGATAATGCGTTGAGTGCCAGGTTTTTCCATGATGGGAATCTGTCCCATAATGTGATCTTTCCAGATGTTGATGGTGTTTCCTCCCATGGGAACTTTGGAAATATTTGGGGCTAGAAAGGGAATGGCTTTTTTACAAAGAGCCCAGATTTTCGAGCATGGCCTGTTTGGTATTTCTTGGTCAAATAGATGTTGTCAGGTAGTGTTGAGATACTTGACTTCCATGACATTTTTCCACCATGCTTGATTCCCATTAATAAGCTTCCAGACAATCTTCCCTCCAAAGGCTGTGTTTAGGAGCTTGGGATAATGAAATCCAATTCCTTCGTGCTCCTGATCCTGAATTACCTACCTCCATTTGATAAGGTTATATTTCCTTTTATCATGCTTCCCGCCTTGCCATAGAAATTTTCTGATGATAGCTTCAATTTTGTGGTGTATGATGGTAGGGGCTTGAAGAAGGGTGAAGTGATACAAAGGCAAGGATGAGAGCCCAGATTTGAGAAGAATGAGGCGGCCTGTGGGGTTGAGCCACGATGAGCCCTATTTTTGGACCTTCCTTTTCATTTTGTCAATAATAACATTCCATACTTCTACCTTTAGAGGGCTAGTACTCACAGGCATACCCAAATAATTGAAGTGCCCCCAGTTCAGTTTACATGGGATGCCAAAGACGTTAGCAATGCTATGAATGGTTTGACTAGATGCGTTCCATCCATAAATGAAAATTTTTAGATGGTTGATCTTACCTCCTAAGTAATCCATGAATTTTTCTAAAACAATTTTAAAGCGCTGAGCAATGATGTTGGAGGCTTCTCCCATTAGTAGAGTGTCATCTGCAAATTGGGAGTGGTTCGTATTTTTGACTTTGTTTCCGAATTTGATGCCTGTGATAAGGCCCGCATGCCTCATCTGATCCAAGGCCTTGATGAAGGACTCCACCATGAGAATAAAGAGATAGGGGGGAAGGGTACATTCCTGCCTTAATCCTCGAGAATATTGAAAGAAGATGGTTGGTCTACCATTTCTGAGAGGATATATCCAAGGTCTAGAGATACAAGAATTAATTAGAGCAAGAAAATTAGAATCAAACCCCATTTTTTGAAGGAAATCAAGGAGGAAGGAATGTCTGACCCTGTCGAAGGCATTGGCAAGATCCAACTTAAGAATGAAACCTTTTTCTTTGCGGGAGATGCAGAAATGAATTCTTCTTGGACAAGGAGAATGGAGTCAGTAATTTGCCTTTGGGATATGAAGCCACCTTGGTTTTATGAAATGAGGCCATGAAGATGAGGCTTGAGGTGCATGGCAAGAATTTTGGTGATGATTTTGTAGGAGGAGTTTCAAAGAGAAATAGGCCTGAATCTGGAGAATGAGGAGGGCCGGTTTTCTTTGGGGATAAGGGCAAGGTAAGTAGAATTGGAGTAGCCCCCAAATTTTTTTTTTCCACTAAGCCCATTGTATCATTTTCACAAGGTATTTTTTGATTAGATCCCAACAGACTCTATAGTAGTTGATAGAGAAGCCATTTGGTCCAAGAGCTTTTTCTAGATGCAAGGCCCAGATTGCGCTTTTGATCTCTTCTTCTTCAATTTCTCTTTTGAGAGCACTATTTATTTCTTCTGTGATATTGGTAGGGAGGTGCTAGAGAAGATCAGAGTAGTCCTCAAGGGTTCTTGTCTCTGTCAGAAGCTCTTGAAAGTGCATGGTGGAAGCTCATTTAATTTTTTCTTGATCAGCTTGAGGATGACCATATGTGTCAACAATAGAGGAAATGTTGTTTTTTTATTTTCTGGAAGTGGCTTGTTTATGAAAAAATGCAGTTTTTTTGTCACCTGATTAGAGCCATAAAATTCTCGATTTGATGCACCATTTTTCCTCCTCTGCCCTGTTGGTGCGAAAGAGATGCCAATAGAGGTATTTCTCCTGGGTGAGACACTCTTGGTTGGTGTTGTGAGCTTCTATTTTACTATGGATTTCATTTCGATTGCCTTTGATTTCTACCTTGATATGATCCGATGCCATGTATTGGGTTTTATCCCATTCCTTTAAGGCCATATTGGTTTTCTTAAGTTTGGAATCCCATATAAAGAATGGAGTGCCTTCAACATGCTGGAGCCAAGTGTTTTGGACTAATTTATTTTCTTTAGGAATATCGTTCTAGGGTGAACTGTATTTAAAAGGGATAGGCCCAAGAGAGCGATGGTCTCTGAAAGTGAGGGTGATTGGATAATGATCAGAGGCTGGAAACGAAAGAACGCTGGTAGCGCAGTAGAGAAGTTGGAAAAAAATGTGACATCAACCAGGATTCTATCTAGTCTTTCCATGATGTTACCTCTCCCTATTCTTCTATTGCTCCAAGTGTATCTTCGATTCTTTGGTGCTATGTCCACCAAATCGTGATCTTGCATTATTTCTTCAAGCTGATTTCTGGAAGGATCTTGACTGAAGTTTCCTCCTCACTTCTCATTTACATGCAGTATTAAGTTGAATTCCCCTCCCATTATTATATTTCTGCTATATTCTTTGTCTATGTCTTATTTGATGGAGTTCTAGTATTTCTCTTTGTCTATGTAATGATTCGGCCCATAGACATTGTAAAATATGATTGTTTTTTGCTCTCTATTGTTATCTAATGTCATTTTGATCCAATTTTGATTTATTGTGATGCCTTTTTGTTCCCAAATACTGTGATTCCAGAGGGTGGCTAGTCCACCTGAGGCACCCCTTGATTCAGTAAGGGTGCCTTCATAATGCTTTGTTTTGTTAATGATTTCCTTCATTTATTTTTCTCCTTGTTTTGTTTCCTGCAGTAGAATGACTTCCGGTTTCTCTTGGTTTATAAGATCTCTTAGGGCTTCAATTTTGGAGGGTTTCCCTAGACCCCTACTATTCCATGAGAGAATTTTCATCATTGAATAAAGGTTGTATGGAGAGTTTCTTTCCCTCCTTAATCCTTTTGCCTTGTCTCCTTAATGTTCTGTCCCTGTATGTAAGTTTCTATGGGATTATGAGTACCCAATGCTATGTCTTTTTGCGCATGTTCATCTCAGTGTTGATTTATTTTTTTCCTTCCTAGGCCTTGTTTTTTTGTGTTTCAAGAGTTGCTACATGTTCCTTTTTTGAGTTCCTAGTGATTCGGGTAAAGGAGGGGTCTTGAGAGGAGGAAGGGGGGTCAGGGAGAGGAGGGGGTGATGCGGAGTGAGCCAGGCTAGGAGAGAGGGTTTAGAGGGGGAGGGTCATCATCAGGAGGGGAGATGGATAAGAAAGGGTTGGATGAATCCAGGGTGGATTTAGGGGGGGGGGGGGAGGAGAAAAGGCAGAGGGTCACTAGGAGGGATCCAGATTGGGGGAGGAAGAGGTCAAAGGATTGGACTTGGGGGCGCGGAGCAGCAGGGGAGATAATGTTAGGGTTTAGGGTGATTTTATTTCTTTTGACAATTTCCTATTGTGGATTAGTTTTGGGCTTCCAACATCAGTAAATTTTGAACAAGGATTAGAAAATTGACCATACTCGTGACATACCTTGCATTTAAACGGAATATTTTCATAATCGAGCTGTTGAATATGCATTCATTCATACACTTTAAGCTTGATAGCCTCAGGAATACCTTTGCCCAGATCTACCTCAACACAAATCCTAGCGCATGCTTGCATATTTTCCTTTGGTTCACTGCGATCTATAAATTTTCCAACTGCATTCCCGATGGCTCTAACTAAATCATCCCCCCAGCAATGCAAAGGGAGGTGGGGAAGATGCACCCAGACTGGTACAATGCTTGGGACATCTAGCTCTGGGTCAAATTCCAATGTCCATTTTTTTAGATTCAAGCCTCTGGAGTCCATGAAATAGGGCCAGTTTTTTAAGATCGGGTCGTTGTCCTCTTTTGTTTCAAAGTGAAAGGTGAAATACCCCTTCCCACATAATCGAATTGAGATTTTTCCATTGATTTTATCAGACTGGTTCCGCTCGACCCATCTTTGTACTGTCTTTGGTGAGGGCCAAAGCCTAGTGAATTGACCAACGAGACCCTTTTCAACAAGAGAGAGAGCTACCATGCAAGGGATTGAAGGAGGAAGGACAACCTCCTGCAACCCACCGAGATTTTTCATGAATTTGGAGATTGCCGACCTAGTCCGAGGAGGAGGCAAGGAGTTAACAATTGCGGAAAACGCAAGGGCCTAGATCTGGTTTGCGGCCACCTCCAGGGAGGATTCTAGAGGGGCCATTCCAAGACTGAGGCCACGATCAGCAGGAGGCCGAGGCAAGGCACAGTAGCGCAGGCTTAGAGAGCATAGCAGTGCATTCGTGGGGGGAAAAAAACACGTAAACCAGGTTCTTATGTATGAAATATTATGTGTTTTTCTCATCATATCAGAAATAAATACCTTGTCATGTTTAGTACATCACTTCTATGAAACTTTACCAGTACTTTATCAATTTTCTGAGTTTGAAATAAAATATTAGTAGTTGGTTTGAGGATTGGTATCTTTATGAACATGCCATTGTATGTTAAACATATCCCACCTATAGTAGTGTATTTGTGACATGTTTGAAACAACATCACACTGAAAGAAGGTAGTAAAACCCAAAAATTTGTTGGTTATCCTATGGATTTTTTTTCGAGAGGAATTTTACTGTGGTAAAACACACTGTTGAGACTTCTCTCATGAGGAATATATAGGTGGAGGAAATTATTCATATCACAAATTTTTTTTCATCAATAATATAAAACATGGGCCAGAAAAGTAGGTGTAACAATAGACCTTTCACCATAGGTACATTATTTTCTCCAACATAGGCATCTAAGGAGCTTACAAAAGGAAAAATAAGTTGGAAATTGGTTTCTTGTGCTTGGGACATATCTAAAATCTAGAAGATTAGGGGATGACCTCACATTAGAAGAGTTGGAATCTTATATTTCCAAGATGGGTCAATCTGATTAGAGTTTAAATTGGGTTCAGGAACCAACTATAATTACATTAGTGCAAGCTAGATTCTTGGAGCATCTAGGTGAGATATTCAAGCATATAATTGCCTCTTGTTTTAGTGATATTTTTAGGATAGTAGCGCCATTTACTCCCTACAATGATGACATCATGAAGAGGGTCTTTAAATTGATTTTAGATTTTTATTCAAGGTTTCATGACACCTAGAGCTCCAACTTTGGTAAAATGCATGTGATCCTAGACATTATGGGCAAAATCAGATCCTACGTAGTAATACTTGATCTAGAGCAGGATGATATGATCCTTCAAATGTGTCAATTATTCTTCACCAACATCAGAGTGCATCACCCTAAGGAGGTAAAATCCAACATGCAAGATATCTTATTTTCATTACTACTTCAAGGCGACGTCATTCACAAACAACTATAGACAAAATTGTTAGCCATTTGGAGGAAGACACAAGCTATCTCACCAGCTACCTATGAGCTAGAAGGAAGGGTGTTTGAGAAGAACATAAAATTGTTTCAAAGACAATTGATAGAGGAGGAGTTGCGGAGGATTTTTGGTGACCAGCCATGCAACAGAAATGAGTTGACAAGAAAGAGGCTTTATTTGTCCTCCAAGAATCCTTGGGGACTTGACCACTCATGCTTAACTAACATGGAGGAGATGGCAAAGGTATATCAGGAGGAGGATCTTTATGACTTTCAGGATGAGAGTTATTCTTTGGGTGAGTCCATGGGTCCATACAAGGATAAATATGAGGAGCATGATCCATCAAATGGGGTTGTTGATAGTCAGTTGGATATATATTTTAGTGTCTATGATGAGACGTTAGTGGATCCTACGGGAGACATTTAGTGAGATCAGTCATCTTTGATGTTAGTGTCAGTATTTTCATCCTTCCATCAGTTATCAAAATCCTCTTTTCATATCATTTTAGGAGTCCCACTCAAAAAAAAATTATCATTCCACCAATGAAAAAAATTATTCATTGATGGTAGCCCCAAGTCCAAAAATCATAAATCTTCCACAAATTTGATTTCTTGCTGGCATATCTTCATACCTTGCTGATTTTACGTCATCCATAAAACCAATATCAGTCATGCCATCTTGAAATTCAGTCCTTCAAGGCCTCATTAGGTCTATTAGGGTTTTTCAAGGTCCCGTTAGGTTATTAGGGTTTCCAAGGTCTCAATAAAAGCTTCATTCCATTGCATAAGGCCAGCAAGTGAAAGAGTGAAGAAAATAAAAATATCTTTACCATGTAAAGAGATGATTTGAAAATATGTAATTATCCTTTCAAAGTTGTGATTTTTATCCTGAATTGTAATTATTATTCTAAAAAGATGTAATTTTTAATTTTCATGTTGTAGCTTTATGTCATTTATATGTAATAAGTACAATGTTCCCAAGCTGTTAAAAAAATGTTCCAAGCATGCTAAGCACCAAGAAATCAAATCCTAGAGTTTTCATAGCATATAAAATGATCAATTTTTAAAAAAGAAAGAGTCAAGTGAAAGGATAGTGTTTCAAAATATTTAGTGAGTGATAGAGGAAGAAAGTGGGTCCCAAGGCCCAAATCATCAATGAAAAAAATATAAAAACCCTCAAGACATAAAATTAATCTTCATTTCTACCTTATAGCATTGAGTCACCACCTCCACAACACAAAATTCCAGTTTGAAGGGAGAAAATTTGAGTTTTTTGTGTGGCGTTGTGCACCTGGACATCATGAGAGAACACCTGTAGCTCGCGTTGTGCACTGCCTTCAGGCATGTGCACCTGAAAAAGGAAGGGTGTACATGTAGTAGTGTTGGAGCCCTTGTTTTGAATTTTTCATGAAGAAATATTTTAGGTTGTGGATCGGCACGTGGCAGGCGCAACAACGGTAGGCAGCGAAGCTGCCAAGGTTGCGAAGGAGAAGGAGATCGGTGGCGAGGTTGGCGCAGACAAGTGTAGATGAAGGAAAGATGTGGTAAAGGACAGAAAATGGAACTCTTGCTCAACATAATAATCTGAAAGCAGCCGAGTGAGAACATAGGAGAAACTAATAGTTGCGTTGGCTGGTGAATAAATAGGCCATCACCCAGCAGCAAAAGATAAGAGAAAGAAAGGTAAGAGAGAGGTCAGAGTAGAACAAGGCTGAGGAGTAGACACCACAGGAGAGCTCTGTCCTGGTCTTGACATCATTATATTTCCTGTGTCTCCATAGATCTGTTATTGTTGTACTATCTCTCTCTGTCCTGCGGGACCTTTGTAATTGAACCTGGAAGCTCATTCTGCCGAGCGATGTAACACTTGATTCTGATGAATGTTTCTTAATATATCTAAAGGTTACTGGTATATCGTATGTATTGAATGTGTTGCATGATTCCTGTAGTACCTTAAAATTTTAATTGCTTATTATTTGCATGATGTTCTCAGAGATCTTCTATATACGGTGTTATGTATGCATATGATTCTGCGTTAGCTTTGAGTTGTGGATCCATTTGCTGATACCAGTATGTTCTCCTCCTTCATGTGGTCACGGCACGCCTCGAGTGAGACTCTCTACTCTTCAGAGTAGGGTGAAAATTCTGGCGTGGTGCTAGACTACAACAGACTCCCTTGTTGGCCCAATCCCTGAACCTGGGTCTTGCATGTGAGACATGTTTCCTCGCCAAAAAATGGTTCCGTTGTCGAGACCATAAACTTCATTAGGGGAACTAGATCATGGTATCAAGGATCTTTGAAGCAGAAATACGGAGATGGTGGGATAACCACCTGGACTAATTTATAACTCAATAAGCTGAGTTGAGAAGTAAAAAAGAGAAGGCGATCAGAAATCTAGTTCTGTTCTCTAATTCTGCCAGTGATACCTACAAGATCTTCTGGGGAAAGTTCCCCAGCGAACTCTATAGCTGGTTGTTGAGGCTGCAGACCAAACTGACTAAGGAAAAATCACGGAAGATCAACCGCAAGTGGGTGCATGGAGATTTGGTGGCCCTTCATTGGCTGGATACTGAGTTGACCCGAGCTATAGATTTTTGGGTAGAATCTACCTTGGATGGGTATATTGTGGATTTTGTAGTGGATTGATACTAGTCTTTCTCCAGAGCAGAAGCTATATTCTCATCTAGTCTAAGAGGGAAGTTGCTGAAGGAAATTTGGTTGTGGATTAAGGCCCTAATGGTGGACAAATGGTTGATGGAGTTCCAGAAATCAAGAATGGAAGCGTAAACCTCCAGTGATGGGGGAAGGGCCTGAGGGAAAAATGCTACAAGAAATGTGAAGAGGGGGAGTAGGAGAATGGATGCTGAAACCACAAGGAGGTTGAGGGAGCAACATGCACATCAGAGGGCGTAGATTTCCGAAAGGTGGCGAGAGAGGGTGATGAGGGAGTTGGAATGACAGGGGAGTAGTCGAAAGGATAAAGAGGAGGCGCCTTAGAAGATAGTGGACATGGAAGGCCAGGTGGGTCCCCAGGATATGGGAGGGACCATTGAGGGAGTACGGGAGGTGCATGGGAGCCCAGCCCAGAGGAAGAGAGAGACGATGTCTGACGAAAGAGATGTAGACGCGCACCCTGAAGAAGATTTTGATGTCGAGTGGTATGTCGCGATGCAGCAGTTATTCCAAGAAAGGACAACATTCACATCTCCAGGTATTTCTACTCCCCAAAGTTCGAATAGCACAGGTCCCTACCTTCCCCTGGTACACTATAAACCCCTAAGTGATATTTTTGTTAAGTTAAAAGAGTTGAGTCGATTGAATAGTAGTCAGTCATCAGTAGCAACACATGTTAATAGTAGCATTGCCAGTGGTATACTTACGCAACCAGGACTCGAAGGGTTCATTCTATTTACTCCTCCGTAAGTGATTATGGCGGGATCATTCACCCAGTACCCATAATTTTCTGGGCGGGGTAACAACGATGTGGAACAACACTGGTACCTCTGTGAAGCCATATGGAGGGCTAGGCAGACGCCAGATGTAGGAAAGCTGATAGAATTCCAAACCACGCTAAGAGAAATGGCATTATGCTGGTTCATAAAGTGGTCAAAGGCCCACCAGAATCCAGTGAATGCAGATGTCAAGCAAGACTTTTTCAAAGAGTTTAAGCTACCCCAAACAGACCATCAAGGTCTGTCTGAACTATGGGAGATCAAGAAAAGAGAAAGAAAGGTAAGAGAGAGGTTAGAGTAGAACGAGGCCAAGGAGCAAACGCCATAGGATAGCTCTATCCTGGTCTCGACATAATTGTATTTCCTGTGTCTCCATAGATCTGTTATTTTTGTAGTATCTCTCTCTGTCCCGCGAGACCTTTCTAATTGAACCTGGAAGTTCATTCTGCCAATCGATGTAACACTTGATTCTGCTAAATGTTTCTTAATATATTTTAAGGTTTCTAGTATATCGTATGTCTTGAATGTGTTGCATGATTCCTGTAGTACCTTAAAATTTTAATTGCTTATTATCTGCATGATGTTTTGAGATATCTTCTATATATGGTGTTATGTATGCATACGATTCTGTTTTAGCTTTGAGTTTCGGATCCATCTGCTGATACCGGTTTGTTCCCCTCCTTCATGTGGTCATGACACACCTCGGGTGAGACTCTTTGCTCTTCGGAGTAGGGTGAAAATTCCGGCATGGTGCTAGACTACAGCGGACTCCCTTGTTGGCCCAATCCCTAAACCTGGGTCTTGCTCATGAGACCTGTTTCCTCGCCAACAAATGGTTTCGTTGCTGGGAGCTGATGTGCAGGTTCAAAGATGTGATTGGGAAACTTATCTACCTGATCGACTCGAATCATTAGAGGGACTGGTTCATCAAGGCTCTACTTCCCTTGACTCAAACCCCCCTCACTCAGCAAAAGATCAAAAACTTGCAGGATGCCTTGGAATAGGCTATGAAGATTGAGGCAATGGCGGGATGCCCACAAGAATATAGGGGAGGAGCAGCCTCGTAGGACCCATCCCTACTCGGACTACAACATCAGATTTCCAATCTGACCAAAAAAATTAAGGAGATGTAGCCCATAAGACCAACCAAGCCAAATGTCTAGTGCACACATTATCTGGTAGAAGGACACGTGGCGACCGAGTGTCCTCGGTTGAAAAGTCAGGGAGTGGGGACCTTAGTAATGGTAGTGCAGGGGGCTCCACCTATCGGAGGAGTTGTGAAGATAAACTGGAAAGGGGTTTATCTATCACAAAAACAGTATATCAGGTTCCCAAATCAGCCGACCCAAGCAGCAACAAAGTATTGCGAAATTTTCCGAACAGTGGGTCATCAACCTCGGATGTGTCTGATTTTACGAAATTACTCCAATGTTCCAAACAACATGTACTGTGAGTTCTTCTCTTCGACAACTCATAGCACAGAACAGTGTAGAGCTCTATATGCATTGGCAGACTGATTAGATCGGCCCTCCTACAGAGTGAATGAGGCTCCTAGAGGCAGAGGAGGCAGTATGAGAGGAGGTCATACAGGAGGACGGGGTTTGCTGAGATGCTAAAATTGTGACCAAGAGGGACATGTGGCCAGAGAATGTCCCCTACCTAGAAGACCGTGGTGTTCCCAGTGTCGCGTGAACACACATGCGACAGAAGGCTGTCCTGAACTTATCAAGAAATGGGAGGAAAGAGCAAGGCAGAGAGGCATGAATCTGGTGAATGCAGAACCTAGAGGGACATCGACTATGGAAATTTAGAACGTAGCCATAATTATGCAAGGAGGAAAGAAAATGAGGGAAGATGCATGTGATAAGGATCCGAAGAGGGTGATGAGACCAGCATCCCCGAAACAACTGATCAAGCCAGAAATGCAGAAGAAATATTTTCAAGAGGCTGTAGAAACTTTTGCCCAGCTAGGGGGAGAAAAATTTATTGAGTTACCTGTGAAGAAATATACCAGAGAACAGAGCGCTATAGGGTCTCTAATCGAGGAATGGTTCCACCTACTCCTCAAAATTTTTGACAATGCTCCAATGTGGGAACAACTCAAGCATACCCTAGAGGAAGTGTTGCAGGGGAACGCAGAAGCGAGTGAATCCCCAGAAATAGCACCACAGTATGTACAACAAGTAAAGCGGAACAAAAGAAGAATGGGAAAAGAGTTCCAGATAGACACGCAGGTCGCAGGATTCCAGATTAGGGACACCATGCTTGATTTGGGATCTGACGTCAATATCCTACCTCGGAAGACTTGGGAAGCTTTAGGGGCGACCACGGCTGACTTATTCGTTGATCCAACTCAGGATGGAAAACTAGTACTACATTGTGCCAATCAGCAGACTCGAAGAAGTCGAGGTAGACATCGCAGGGGTAAAGACCTACACATACTTCGAGATAATAGATATTATGGGAGACAAAGATCCATACCCTACATTGCTAGGGATCGACTGGGATTTTGAAAACTATTCCATCATTGATCTCAAGAAGGAGTTAATGATTTTTGAAGATGGGGAGGTTAGATTCACTCAGCCTCTAGACCCGTATCAAGGTCTGATATGTATAGAGACATTAGATAACAAGGAAGATGCTCAGCTATTGGACAACCTCTATCAGATGAAAGCAGGGAAGAACGAGGATTACATTAACTTGACAAAAACCAGCTCCGTAAGCTGGCGCAGTGTCCAGAGCTCGGAGTTGGGCTCAGAAATAGCTTGGGAGGACTAGCAGCAAGGCGGGTATGAGACCAACACAAGGAGATGCGCCAGTATTGCAAGAATCCATTGGATTGGGGCTGACATAAGGGAATACCCCACCTTGTACAATATGTAAGAAGTAAATACCTTCATTGCAAAGGTCGAAGATAAGGTACCATAGGAGCAAAGAATACCACTCATGGATGTAGCATTACAGTCCACCTCAGCTATGTGGTGGAAAAATCACCGCAACTCCCTGTCATGGTGGAATTGTGTTGCAGTGGCTTTGAGGGCGCGGTTTACGAAAGACGAAGGACCTCGAAGCAAGCAAAGGTACTAAGGAAATTCTGATATGAAATACCATCTAAAATTATGTCAGGAGCAGTGGAGAAGTGTGGGATATCCAGAGGAGCTGTGGGTACATCAGTTTTTCCACTCCTTGGATACCATTCTGCAAGCCTGGTACTTAGAAGAAGAGAGGAAGAGAGGGACGAATTCCTGGCAGGAGGTTGCAGAAATTTTTTTTCAGTGCTTCTCATTTAAGGGGAAGACAGACTCGATATCCCAAGCATTACAGGCCATAAAAGGAATACTGTTTTTTCCCGATCAAAGTGCAAACAGGAGGCCCTTGGTGCTGAACCCCGATGGCTGACACAAGTTGGCTTGCCAAAGGATTGACAGCGGGCCAGAAGATGACAATCTAGAGGATCTGAAGCACCTATACTTTGAAGAGACAGAAGGAGAGTGGAACATCGAAGAAGAGCCTACAACTGAAGGAATACATGTACTTCCACTGAGGACTAAAAAGCTAAACATCAGCATGGAGGAAAAACCCAAACTAGCTACAGTTGGGACTACTAGGACGAGGAGACGACGAAGGAAATTTTTAGTCTCCTCAAGGAATATGAAGACCTATTCCCTTCATCGGTTGTGGATTTGAAAGGGATCAAAGGGGATCTCGGAGAGATGAGGATTATATTAAAGCCAGACGCCAGGCCAGTGAAGCATTGACCAAACTGGCTGAACCCGCGGATAAAGGAGAAAGTAAAAATAGAGATCAACAAAATGCTGAAGGCAGGCCTGATTTTCCCTGTGGAAGAAGCAGGGTGGGTAAGTCCCATCGTCATTCAAAATAAGAAGGAAAAATCAGAGATCCGTGTCTGTGTGGACTACCGAAGTTTGAACAACACCTGCATCCATGACCCATTCTCCACCCCATTCAGCGACGAAGTACTAGATAATGTTGCAGGGAATGAGGCATACTCCTTCACCAATGGGTTCTTAGGATATCATCAGGTGTGCATCACAAAAGAGGACAAGAATAAGACAGCATTCACAATAGAGTGGGGGTCCTTTTCATATCACATGATTCCATTTAGGTTGAAGAACGCACCTGTCGTGTTTTCTAGGGTTTTCATAGCTACTTTCTAGGAATATATTCATAAGTTCCTGGAAGTCTACATGGATGACTAGACAGTCTATAGCTTGCTGAAGGATCACGCCACCCTGCTACACATAATTTTCGACCGGTGTCGGAAATTGTAGATTTTGTTGAACCTGAAGAAATGCATCTTCACGGTTCCGTTCGAAACACTCTTAGGACATGTGGTGTGTAGGCAAGGAGTCTGTGTCAACCTTGCAAAGGTGGCAGTAATCGTCAACATGGAAGCACCGAAAACTATGAAGCAATTGAGATCACTACTAGGGCACATGGGCTATTACAGGAAATTCATCAGAAACTATGTGAAGATAACTTCTCCTTTGGAGAAGTTACTACGGAAGTCAGAGGTGTTCCAGTGGACAGATGACTGCAGATTAGCTCTCGATGCTTTAAAGGAGAAGTTGGAAACTGCGCTCATTCTGGTTCACCCAGATTGGGATAAGCAGTTCCATGTGCATATCGATGCTTCCAGTATTGCACTTGGGGTTGTCTTAGTGCAACTAGGGGAGAAGGCAGTCGACCACCCAGTGTACTTTGCCAGCTGCAAGTTGTCTAATGCGGAGCAAAATTACACCACCATGGAGAGGGAGGCACTAGAAATGGTGTACTCACTCCAGAAGTTCTGCCACTACCTCCTAGGGGGTAAGTTCAAATTCTTCACTGATCACTCTGCATTGAAATACCTAGTCAATAAGCCAGTTTTGGAAGGATAGATATGCCAATGGCTCCTATTCTTTCAAGAGTTCACCTTCGAAGTGATTGTCAAGCCCGGGA
The DNA here is from genome assembly GCA_034641835.2 of Pinus albicaulis. Taxonomy (NCBI): domain Eukaryota; kingdom Viridiplantae; phylum Streptophyta; class Pinopsida; order Pinales; family Pinaceae; genus Pinus; species Pinus albicaulis. The sequence goes on from CM076575.1 coordinate 1,247,106,631, forward strand.
GGCTGAATGTCGAGCTTGATCACTTATCTCGGTTGGAGATTGGAGAAAATGAGGGCTCTCTAGATGATCAGTTGCCTAATGCTGATCTTTTCTGGGTAGAAGCCATTCCAGATTATTTGGCAGAAATTACAACATACCTCACCACGGGGCAGTGTCCACAGCACTATACCCCGGTCCAGAAATGACACCTGGTTATCCGAGCTACTGAATACCAACTGATTGCAGGGCATCTATATAAGTTGGGGCTTGATAAGATTCTTCGGAGGTGTGTCCTCGACCATGAACGCGAAGCCGTTCTGTGGGAATTCCATAGCGACATCGCAGGAGGACATGTGGGGGCGAAACCCATAGCCAGGAAAGTGCTACAAGCTGGACTATGGTGGCCAACTTTCCATGCCGATAGTAAATCTTTTGTCAAGAAATGCGATGTTTTTTAGAGGACAGGGAAGCCCTCTCACAGAGACGAACTACCACTGCACCCAGTGACTGTATTACAATTGTTCGAGAATTGGGTTGTCAACTTTGTAGGCCCCATAGCACCTGTAGCCAGACATTCAAAGGCCCGGTACATCATCACTGCCACGGAATACCTAGCTAGATGGGCCGAAGCAGTGGTGGTGAGGGATTGTACGACAGAAACTACAGCCTGGTTTATCTTTGACAACATCATCAGCAGATTTGGTTGCCCAAGGAGCTTAACTAGTGATCAAGGTATACACTTCATTAATGAAACGATCAAATCGCTACTGGACACCTTTATGATACAACATCACAAAAGTAGCCCGTACCACCCATAGGCCAATGGCGCTATCTAAGCATTTAACAAAATCCTTGAAAAAGGCTTAATGAAGATCTGCAATGCAAAAAGGGATGATTGGGATGAACGTCTGCCAGCCGCCATGTGGGCCTACCGCACAACAGTGAAGCGCTTGACGAATCACACACCTTTCCAGTTGGTGTATGGCCATGAAGGTATGATTCAAGCCGATTTCACCATACTGAGCCTTCTGATCGCCACATCCCTAAAGTTCTCGGAGGAGGAATCACTACAAGAATGCTTGCACGAATTACAGGAACTTGACGAGGCAAGGTTCCTTGCCAAGTTTCGTCAAAATGTCCAAAAAGACAGGAAAAAGGTGTGGCATGCTTGACATATTAAGAACAAAACGTTCCAGTTTGGTGGCAAGGTTCTGCTTTATGATAGCAGGTTTCAAAACTTTCCAGGGAAATTGCAGATGCACTGGTTGGGACCATACTACGTCGTCGAAATTAAGGATTCCGAAGCAGTTCAGTTGGATCAACTGGACGATACTGTTTTACCTGGATGGGTGAATGGCACACGCCTGAAGGTCGACCATGAATAAGTTTCTTTAGTTTTCTTTCAATAACTCTTGCAACTGAGAGAATTCAGTAGAACAGAGTAGTTGAATAACTCTCTCGCACTTGAGATGAGCGTAGGTAGTGTCACTTGTCCATGCATAGGTTGTTAATAACATCTGTGTTGCAGGGACCGTAACACAACCGATTGTGGTCGGGGAGGGTCACGTCCAGCATGCCATACACGTAGGATAATAAAACATGTCAAGTGTCAGTCCCCATCATTTCGTCCAGTACTTGTGTCAGTCAGTAGGATCGCCAGGATTTGCAAAATAAATTTCCATAATTAGAAATAACCTTACAGTAATAACTTTGCCATAATTAGAAGTAACCTTAGCCTTCGCGTCCGCCCATTTCCCCACACCACCATTAGCAGATGTCAGAACACACCTCAGCAGGAAACTAATCACACGATAATCGCTGCGGAGGAAGCCAACAAGAATTAATTAGTTATGGGGTCTCATCAACCTCACTCGTGTCAGTTAATTACATAGCCTACATGCAGAAAAGAGCGAGAATGCCAGAGATTTTTGAGTTAGAAACATCTCAAGGAGCAAGGAAGGTCGTGAGCGCAGAAGAACAGGGAAGGTTGCAGGAGGTAGAGAGACAGGGTTGCAGAGGTGAAGCAGTGATATAGGTGTACCAGCGCAGAGCGAAGATGGCTATAATATTCCCATCAGTTTTCAAGCCTGAGATAGATGAAAGAATTGCAAAAACAGAGTCACTAGTCGGGAAATATGATAGTGAAACTTTGATATATCAGACCTCACAGACTGGTTCGAATTCCCGGCCATGAAGTGGCAGATGTATATGGAGGATTATTTGATGGAAGCCGGGAATCCTGCATCAAGAACACAGCCAGACTTTCGGGGCCTCCGACAATCAACACTGCTGAATCTAAGAGACTTGCCGATATTTGGCACCACGGGCACTGCCATGTAGTGTAAAAAACTCTTACTCATCCGGATTCAGAATGGATCATTGTGGTTGGGGAAGGAGATCCCCATACGTGCATAGGATATTCACCGGTTGACAGAATTATCACAAGAAGATCAGGAAGTCTCGACCGCATTCCAAACAGTATCAAAGCGAGGTAGGAAGAACGAAGAGTAGAACCTATACACCAAGTATGGTACATGGCGTGAAGGAAAGGGAGCTAGGATAGACCTGATTGATCAGCCCAATGTTAAAGTTGCATGCTACCTTGTCCTAGCAAAATGATGAGGCACTATACAAAGGGAGAGTGTACCCTAGATACCATTGTGGTGGCAGAGCACTGTATCCAGAGAACATAGCTCAATTTGTGTTCATTCATTCTCCATGAGTTTTTTAAGGCATGTGAGGACAACTATCGGAGAGTGATGGGATTCATATACGGGTACTTGATAATGGCCTTCGCCATGTGGAAATGGTCCTTCCCCGGCAAGAGGACACCAGCTGAGATACTAGATAGCCAACCACTAGCAATGAAATACACTCCCTAGAGGGTATCCAGCAACCCAAGTTTGAAGGAGGCCAATAAGGAGGGATTCCGGGTTTGGTATGGTATGATGGTAGACGTGGTCACAAGCCAGCAGTGAATACCGGGGGTTCTGCTGGAAAAATAGAGCGAACAGGTCTGGTTCGGGGTCACACACAACCACACTCTCCTCAAGCCAAAAGGTGTGCTAGAGATGAATTTTTAAATGACACCCCTAAAGCTGCACATTGATGAAAACACCTTCCACTTGGAAGTCTGTGGATGGCCAAGAGTACAGATGGAGGTCCGGGAGGTGGAATATGTCTATGAATTTTCAAGAATGATGGATGTGTTGCTACCAGGAGAGACACTAGAGTAAACATCAGCCAGGGTGACAGGACTATAGCTGAATCCAATCATCGATCAGCTAAATGACAAGGTACACAATTTCAATCGTACTATTCACTCCACCTCACTCCCCATCACGACTCATATTTTCACCCCATTTCCTAATATTGTGTTTACTACACCACCCCCAACGCCCACAACACTGGTGTGAAAGTCAAAAGCTGCAAATCCAGGCTCAACGCCAAAAGAAAAGAAACCCAGGGTGGAAGTCTCCAGCTCTGTGGTTGACCTCATTGGCAAGGATCAGTCGTGACATAGTAGCCGAGGAGTGCTGATCAAATAATAACCCCTCGTGGAGACCCTGGTAACTAGTGAGCTTCCACCCCCCAACCCACTTTTTCCACTTAACTTTTTGAATATTCGTACTTCTACCACCTGCAATTACCAATTGCCACAATTCACCTTGTTCCGAGAACCTAACACCTCTACCCCATCCACTTCATCTGCCACCATGTATGACCCCATCACCAGAGAGAGGACTAGTGGGGACCTTGGGACTGAAGTTAACTCGGGTACTGTAGAAGTACCCATGGCTAGCCAAACCCTAGCCCCCCAAGTCACATTTACTAAAATTATTAACCAGGCAGAGCAAGCTATAAAAGACAGAGCTGACCAACTTCTAGTGTAGACTCCAGAACAGCCAGCTCACTCGAACCCCCCAAACACAGGAGCAGCACCTGAATCACGGCCCGACGTCAACATGGGCGATTCTAGCAACCAGTCCAAGAATCCAACCCCACTGCTGTCACCAACAGAACATTTGGCCAAGTCAATAGCCAGTGGGAAACACTTACAGGAAAGGCTACTAGAGCAGGGTACGTTAGGAGCAGAAAGCATGGAAACATGGGGGATGTCCCAACTATTCCACTTCATACAGCGGGCAGCACAAGTGGTCGAGGGGCTCCACACTGAACTTCAATAGAGATGTGAGCAACAGCATCAACAAATCATCACACTTACTAAAGAGCGTGATCAGCTACGAACTGAGAAGGGGGCCCTGCAGCAAGAAGTTGCGATGGTGACTTGAATCTTTCGGGACATTTGGCCCACTGTAGAGTGGCCTACGACACCCAGGTACCACCACTAGAAGTCCAAGAAGATGTTGTGGGCGAACGAGCTATCCACGTCAAGGTAGCATGTGACAACCTTCGGTATGAGAACACTGAGCTCAAAGCAGCTCTAGCGGCCTGCCTAGATCTGCCAGACCCCCAGGTCATTTATACTAAACAGATAACAGCAAGACAGGAACAGGTTGAGAGAGTGCAGGAAGCCTTGAGTACTACAGCCTAGGAAGCGTATGACCTACTGAAGGGTCTACAAGAACATACGACGGCCCTGACTCTCAAGACCCAACCCTTGTCTCTATAGCTTCAAAAAATCAACCAAGAGATTCAAAATGCAAAGGACCCATTTGGCCTTGATTCGCTATATGCCACGGTAGACAGCCTGGAAGTCTAGATTCAGTAGATAGAGGCCAGTTCAGTAACGGCCAAGAAGGCCCTCCGAGAGCTCAGGCAGCCTATCATGGCAAGTGCTTAGAAGATGCAACAACTAGTCACTCAGGCTAGTACACAGGTCTCAACTGTCTTTGGCAAGCTCCCGACTGAAGGAGGAGAGGAATCCATCCCTAAAATCGTAGCCACAACGGAACCAATTATGCAGGAGTGGCGAAAGGTTGTAGCTTCCTTCTAGGAACTCAAGGTTGCAGCCCTTGCAATGGTCCCTGAGTTGGGGCCCTTTTTTTAGCAAACAGAGGAGGGATGGCTGGCAGAACAGGAGATGGGAACAAGCGGAGCCATGGAGGTGGAGACGCTGATATGTGATTCACTCGAGATGAGTCAAGAGACTGTGGTCGAGGTCTATTGGGGCCCTTGTTTTGAATTTTGCATGAAGAAATATTTTGGGTTGCAGATCAGCACGTGGCAGGTGCAACAATGGTAGGCAACGGAGCTGCCAAGGTTACGAAGGAGCAGGAGATAGGTGGTGAGGTTGGCGCAGACAAGTGAAGATGAAGGAAATATGAGGTAAAGGAAAGACAGTGGAACTCTTGTTCAACAGGAAGAAGCCGAAAGCAGCCAAGTGAGAACACAGGAGAAACTAACAGTTGCGTTGGCTGGTGAATAAATAGGCTGTCACCCAGTAGCAAAAGGTTAGAGAAAGAAAGGTAAGAGAGAGGTTAGAGTAGAATGATGCCGATGAGCAGACGCCACAGGAGAGCTCTATCTTGGTCATGACATCATTGTATTTCGTGTGTCTCCATAGATATGTTATTGTTGTAGTATCTCTCTTTGTCCTGCAGGACCTTTGTAATTGAACCTGGAAGCTCATTCTTCTGAGCAATGTAACACTTGATTCTGCTGAATGTTTCTTAATATATCTGAAGGTTGCTGGTATATCGTATGTCTTGAATGTGTTGCATGATTCCTGTAGTACCTTAAAATTTTAATTTCTTATTATCTGCATGATTTTCTGAGAGATATTCTATATACAGTGTTATGTATGCATGCGATTCTGCGTTAGCTTTGAGTTGCAGATCCATCTACTGATACCGGTCTGTTCCCCTCCTTCATGTGTTCGTGGCACGCTTTGGATGAGACTCTTTGCTCTTCGGAGTAGGTTGAAAATGCAAGCATGGTGCTATACTACAACAGACTCCCTTGTTGGCCCAATCCCTGAACCTGGGTCTTGCACGCGAGACTTGTTTCCTCGCCAACAAGTAGGCACTACGCACCTGACCAAAAATGCCACCCGATGGTGTACAGATGCAGGTGTTTTATGGTCAGTAAGCCTATCTGCTTCATGACCTCTATTGAAATGATGCTCTTTTGGCTTCTGGTGTCGAAAATGAACTATAGTAGAGAACTCTTCACCCACTTCTGTGATTGGAAGAGACTCCCCCCTCCTCTAGATATTTGGGCTCATCCTTCTAGATATTTTTTGTGGCAACTGTGGCACTGGGATTTTCATCAATAATCTTCTTCCTTTTTTCATTCCATTGTCGGGTTCTGACTCAGAGTCAGAACTTGCATCTTATTTGGAAGCCTTCACCTCAACCACTAGTGATTGCTTGGCTCGACACTCACTGGTGTTGTGAGTGGGGCTCTTATGGAACTCACAACACTTTCTTGTATCCTTCTTTGTCTTCTTGGTGTTGTTCTCTACTTGTGGCTTTGATGATTTGTCTTGGGTCACCCCGCCTTGGCTTTATCCTTTTTTCAGTGATTTGGGGGAACCTTTCCCTTGCTTCGAATTCACATATCCAAAGTATCGCTTCTTCTTTTTAAACTTATGCTTGATCTTGACAGCATATCGATAGGAGACACCAAGAAAGGAGATGTCCAGGAACTCCATTTCATCCTAGATGGACTTATGTAAGCAGTAGTGGTACTTGAGTACCAAATACCATCAGAATCCTTGATACCCAGCTTTGTGCAAAGGGCATGAAAACCATTTGTAAACTTCGGCACATCTTGTTCTCTTCCCTACTATAGCGTAGTCCACTTTATGTATTTATCTTCATAGCTCCCAACATTGTAATAGTATTCCTTGATGGTGTCATGGAAATAATTCCAAGTGGGTGTGACTAAAAAAATTAAGGATTCCCTCTCATCTTTTTTCTCAAAGTAGGATTCCCATCAATCCTTTACATGGGGGGAAGCTCTGAAGAGTGAAAAAGTAATATTTTCCCGATTGGAAAAGTCATGAACTGAAAAATATCCTTCCAACATATTTAACCATATATCTACGACGTTTTCATCTCTCTGGCCTTCAAATATGGGAATTTCAAAATTAACTTGTACCTTAAAATGATTGGCTCCTCCAGAGTGGCTGCTAGAGGAAGATGTGTTGCATGTGGGTAGTTGTCGAAGGATCTGGGCAAAGTTGTCCATCATCGTGTTCCTATGTTTCTCGAGGGCCTCCTCAAGAAATATTTTGAAAGGATCTACCATGGGAGGTTGTCAGAGTTTACAAGGCTGATCTTGCAAAGGTTCAACCATTTCGAGCCCTAACTCCTTATAGCTTGTTTCTTTCATTAATATCAAAGAAATTAAATATGCTTACATACAGAATGGAAATAAATAGCCCGGGTGATGGTAGCTTATCTCTGAGAATAGATGTGGTGGCTACATGCCTCTGAGCTGTGTTAAAATGAGGCTCAAGGGAATTTTTATTATTTAACAACAAGGGAAAACCCTAAACAAACAAAACCATAACCCTAAGAGATGAACGCAAAGAACTTGTGGGCCCCATTTGGGTTAGCTGGGAAACCTACTTATTGGGGTCGTAACTTGGTCATATTATCTTTGTTTGGCGCATATGATACCTATTTGGAAAGATATCTATGATTAATAAGGATTTTCCAAAATTCCCACATTGTTACAGGCCTACTGCAGACCTAAAAAAACACCATTTAGGGGGTTAAAACTGCTCTAGAATTTCAGGACCGAAAAAACTACTAAAAATAGTAAATACTGTTATGAAAGAATAAATTGATGAAACCGATTGGATTTGTAGGTGGAATAGGCAGATGGCCACCAATATCCACCTGGATCAATGATGATGATCAAATCAAATATTTCTTGACTCTAGGAGATACTTTCAAAGAATCCATTATTGATGAAGATAAACATGTTGCTAAATTATTATCATATTTTTCAGGTGATCAAAAAATTCAAAATTCAATTCCAAAATTTGTAGTTTTATTAGAGAATTTATCTAATTTTCAAAAAATATTCAAAGGTAGTACAACTTGCAAAACCAATATTTTCTCAATTCAATTTGAAGTTCTTAATCTAGGAATAGAAAAACAACCTCAAAATATTAATTTGGGAAGTAACTGTACACATGTTGAATGATCCAGATTTATTAAAATTTTAAAACAATATAAGGATTTTTTCACCTGAAATTATGATGATTCGAAGGTTTATAATGCTAAAATCACACAAAATGTAATCCCAAGAAAATATTACACTAAACCTTTTCAACAAAAACTACGGAAAATGCATCCTAGACTTAAGGGTGAGATCAAAGAAGAGCTCAATAAACTCTTAAAATCTCGGATTATTTTTCTAGTATGAAATGCACAATAGGTATCAAATTTAGTTCCAGTTCAATTGAAAAGTGGAGATATTAGAATTTGAATTGATTTTCGAAATTTGAATAAATCGTTTGAAAAGAAGAAGAAGAAGAAGAAGAAGAAGAAGAAGAAGATAGTTATCATGTTCCTCGAATGGAACAAATTATTTAATCAATTGCAGGATCTCAGATTTTCTTTATTCTTGATGGATTATTTGGTTATAACTAGATTTTGGTTGCATCAGAAGATCAAATTAAAACCACTTTTGAGCCAAATGGGGCACATATGGTTATAAAAATATGACATTTGGATTAATCAATGTTGGAGCTACTTTTCAACGAGCCATGGATATTTATTTCAATGGAATTATTAGTAAATTCATGGTGGTATATCTGGATGGAATTATAGTTTGTTCCAAGAAAACAATTCAACATGTTGATCATTTAAAAAAAGTGAAATATGTCGAAAATATGGGATCTCATTAAATCCAAAAAGAACTATATTTATTGCCATTGAAGGTAACTTACTGGGGTTTATAGGCTCTAAAACATGTATTGTAATTGATCCAGATACAGTCAAATCAATCTTGCAAAATTTTCTTCCTCACAATAAAAAATCTATACAATACTTCTTAGGAAATATCAAGTTTGTTCAAAGATTTATTCCAAGTTTTGTTGAAACAATTAGACCAATGCAAGATATAATAAAAAAGAATCATGTTTTTAAATGGGGACTATTAGAAAAATATATTTTTGAAAAAATTAAGGAGACTATTGTTGTTTCTCCAGCATTGATAACCCCAAATTTTGATAAGGATATTTTATTATATACATTTGCATTTGATGTTTCATATGCAGCACTCTTCGCTCAAAAAAATTTTGAAGATAAGGAAATTCCTATTCCTTTCATGAGTTTTGGCTTTCAGAGTGTTGAATTAAATTATCTAGAAATATATAAGCAAGCTTATGCTATTTATAGATATGTGAAACACTTTAGACATTTTTTGTTGAAATCTCATACTAAAGTGATAGTTCCACACCACAGAATTAGGAATTTGTTGGTTCAGAAAGATTTTGGAGATAAAAGAGAAAATTGGATGACTACATTACAGGAATGTGATTAATATATTAAACCATCTATTATCAAAGGACAGGGTCTATGTAAATTATCATTCAAATCAGAAGGATATCACTCAGATGAAGGTCAAAATTCTATTTCAAAAATATGATGGTACAATGAATTTGAAATGAATCAAGAAGAACTCATTTACGTACATGTTCAAAAAAATAAATGGTATTCTAACATAAAACATTTTTTAATTCATGGTATCGCTCCTAACCACTTATCAGCTAAACAAAAAAGAGCTTTAAGTCTAAAATTTTCCAAATATCAGTTAATTGATGGCATTATTTTTAGAAAAAATTATGATGATGTATTACTAAGATGCCTCGAGAAATATAATGTAAAAAAAGTATTAGTAGAAATACATGATGGACCTTTAGGTGGGAATTTTAGCAAAGAAACCACTCCACGTAAAATTTTATGAGCAGGTTATTACTGGCCCACTATATTCAAGGATTATTATGCATACGTAAGGAAATGTAAAGAATGTCAAACAACATAAAGAAAAGAAAAAATACTAACTCTTCCTCTTCAACTTCTTGTTGTCATGTTCATTTTTTTGGTTTCCCTTATGGCGTGGTTAGGATGGACTTTAATGGTTGGGGGAAATTAGATCACAAGAGAAGGTTTACTCCATCAACGAGCCCAAGAGCTTCTGGAGTGACTTTATTGGGTTTTGAGGAGTTTCTTTGGGATATGATGGCATTCGCTTGGCATATTCCATCATTCGAGCAACTTAAATTTTTTGTTCCATTGCATTTCGACAATTTTAAAAAAACATGGTTATTTTGGAGCCTAACTCAATTAATTATGCTTAAGGTGGCATTCCGAGAGGAAAACCTGATGTAACACCTTAGTGTAATATCTCGTTGCAACCGGAATGAGAATATCTACATAATTAGATGATGCTTCCATTTTCCTAAGGAGGAATGGTCATTGATTTACTATTTTCCCAAGTTAAAAAGATAATTTAATTAATTTAAAAGGAGGGAAAGTGTACTAGTGATTAAAATAATAATAAAATAAAGGCTTCTAAAGGGATCCATCAGATCTATAAAAAGAGAAGGAGGAGACCATTTGAGGGCATCTTGGATTGTTGATATTTTTTGTTGATGAGGTTTGGAGAACCTAGTTCCCAAATTCTATAGCATTAAGACGGAGACCCTCGGGTTTTATATTGGGTGTTGTACGAAAAACCAACACTCTTGAGGATATTTCACCCAAAAGTATCATGGTGCTTTAGTGGAGTTTTGGATAGAACAAGTATTTATGTAGCATGTTGCAACAACCTTCTCATTGGACCATCTACAACATTATTAGAGTCATACATCATTTTTTCAGAAACATTTTCTAGGTTTTTCTCTACTTGCTCATCATGCCCAGGTTCCACTATTCCCTTGTGTTGATGTACTCTTTCCAGTGGATTAATAAAATGGCTCAGTGATTGATTGGAATCTATTTTGTGTATCAAATTTTTGGATTGTGTGTCTATTTGTGATTATTTTGTTATTCAAGTTTCTTTCTGGTATCTACTATCAATTTTCCAATTGGAGATATTGCAGTGGTATCAGAGCCAGTGCTCCTACCAACCTATGGATTTTAATTACATATTGTTCAAGGGTTTATTTTGGAGGTTCCAAAAGAAGATTATTTATGAGAAAGAAAGATTGAATTCTTCTATTTTCCGAAGTAATTTATTGTGGGTGTTAGCTACTCTACAAAATCTTTGTTGCAAAATGCTAAACCATTTTTTTGTGGGTTTATCATCTCTTTAATAATCATTCTACAATTTGTACAGAAAGCATACAATATCACTTGGTAGTTGAATATTCTATAGAGGGACACCAAGGCCCAAATTATTTCGCATGATGGAATTATTATCTTGGAAAGGGTCATAGATTACTGTTTACATTGAAATTTTTATTAAGTGGGCCATGAAATTATTAAAGGTGGGAAAAGTTTCTTTTTTTAAGGAGGTTTTAGGCCAAATTTAACATTTTGTGGGGCCAACTCTTATAATTGTAGAGAACACTTTGAAAATCATATTTTGAAGGAAAAATTATTTTTGTAAGTTAATATCAAAAAGAGTCAAGCCAATATCCAAGGCAATTACAGTGAGCTTGCTCCACATATTATTTCATCTGAGTGACTGCAATATCACTGGAAAATAGTAGAACTAGTTTTAAATTGTTGGAACAATCTAAATTCTTAGATAAACCTATACTTGCAGAGTCGAGCAGCTAGTCGCATAAATTGTTGGACGAAACCATCATTTGGCTAGGACCGCTTCTTAAAAAAAATACTGAAATTATTTAAGCTGTTGGGCTCAATACTATGAGTTGCAACGAAACTAGAGGACGAGAATATTGTTTCCATAAAGATAAAGCTTCCATTTAAATAGAGCGGTTGTAAACATCTTCGAGAATTTTGGGCAAGAATTGGGTGATAGCTCGATTCATCAAGACATTGTCAAACTGGAATCCCAAGATCATCGTTGAGAGTGCATGACTGAGATGACTGGTGGGCCAAGACTTTTTATAAACCCATGTCTATTGTTTTTATGTGAGGGGGGAAAATTTAAATTTTTGAAGTCATCTAAACATTATATGAAAGGGGATCGTATTGTGTTTTTTTCTTGAGGAATTTATGGGTAAATTGCAAGCATATAGTCTCTCTTGGAGAATGTAACTAAATTTCCTCTGAGTCTGAGTGAATTTTTTGGTGCAAGTTATTTTTGTGCTTAGTTAGTCAAGTTCTCAGTGGTAGAAATTGAGCTTTTCCTCTGTACACGAAAAAATCCATATTTTCCTTGGACATGATCCTCATTGGATGAGAGTTTTGGCGTGTTCCTCCTCCAAATTTTGAAGAGTTCCAAGACCATTAATACCTACAACCATACTCATGGAGAAGGTAGAACACTATTGGTATTCATCAATATTCAGAGGATGGATTCCTTTTTAAAGAGTTGTACGTTGGCACTATACCTGAAGCATATAGTAGGGAGTACCTTCCTCAATGGTTCATGTGTGTCAAAGGGTTGTACATATTTCTTAATCATAGGAGGACAATGTCACTATTTTCTCGGGCCTTATACATCTCATTAAAAAGAATGGATATTTCACTGTAAAGATGGAAAGTCTCCTAGGAGCGTATTTTTGTTCGTTTGGGTACCAATACATTTCTTGAATGTCTATTGCACATAAACCAGGTTCTTATGTATGAAATATTCTATTTTTTTCTCCTCATATCAAAAATAAATACCTTGTCATGTTTAGTACATCAATTCTACGAAACTTTACCAATACTTTATCAATTTTCCGATTTTGAAATAAAATATCAGTGGTTGGTTTGAGGATTGGTATCTCTATAAATATGTCATTGTATGTTAAACGTATCCCACCTACAACAGTGTATTTTTGACGTGTTTGAAAAAACATCACATTGAAAGAGGGTAGTAAAACCCAAAAATTTGTTGGTTATCTTGTGGATCTTTTTTCGAGAGGAATTCAACTGTGGTAAAACAAACTGATGAGACTTGTCTCATGTGGAATATATAGGTGGAGGAAACTAGTCATATCATAGTTTTGTTTTCATCATTAATCTAAAATGTTGTGTAACCAACTCAAAAAGAGAAGAAAAGAGATATAAACGCCTTAGAAATGAGCCACTTCGAGGGGGCAACCTCCAATACATTACATAAATGAACAATTCTTGGATGATACAATTCACAAAACCTCCTTTCTATATATAGGAGTCCATGGGGCCATAATGTAATCCTAGTGGGCTACAATGTAATCCTAGTCGACCTAACAATAATAATTTAAGGGCACAATAATAACAAAATGGGGGTTACAAGGGTACAATAATAACAATAAGGGGTTTACACTAACAATAATAAGGGGCTATACTAGTGATATAGGGACCTAACATGCCCCTCTCCTTCAAAAAAGTGTTGTCCTCAACACTTGAGTAGCTCTGGGTGCTTCTGTATAAAATTCTCATCCTCCCATGTAGAATCTTCAGTGGGTAAGTTCTTCCACTTGATGAGATACTCTGAAATTGATCGATTCCGTAGTTGTCGAGTACTTGTTTTCGTGACCGCTTCCGGTTCCAATATGATTTTTCCTTCCTCATCAAGTTCTGGCAATATTGTTTGAACTAGAAGATTTTCACCTATAACCTTCTTTAAGCACAGTTGGAGAACTTCTTGTCGATGCTCGATGTGATCTTCCACTGCTTGAACCTTCGAATTTTCTCTTAAAGATGATGTGATGGATGGTGGATGATATCCATAAAGTGCCATAAATGGGGTCATTTTTGCTGCAGTATGGAAGGAAGTGTTATACCACCATTCAACGAGAGGTAACCACTTGACCCATTGTGTTTGTTTATCAGATACAAAACAACGAAGATATCCTTCCAAACATTTATTTACTATCTCAGTTTGACCATCAGATTGAGGATGATAAGATGAGCTACGAGCTAATTGAGTACCCAAACAATAAAATAACTCTGTTCAAAAATTTCCAGTAAAAATGGGATCTCTGTCGCTCACAATAACCCTTGGGCTTCCATGTAGCTTTTCAATTCTTTCCATAAATGTAGTAGCAACTGTACTTGCTTTAAATGGATGAGATAATGCACAAAAGTGTGCATACTTGGTAAGTCTATCAACTACCACCATGATGACACTTTTTCCTTCGGACTTAGGTAAACTTGTGATAAAATTCATTGAAATCTCCTCCCAACGTTGACTTGGAATGGATAAAGGTTGTAGAAGTCCTGGGGTCTTAATTGTTTCCACTTTATTCTGCTGGCAAACCAAACATTCCGCCACAAACTTTCAAATATCAGATTTAAGGCCATCCCAAAAAAATTATTTCTTCACCCTGTGGTAAGTTTTTAAAAATCCTGAGTGTCCTCCTAAAGGAGAAGTGTGCAATTCCAGAAGAATCTTTTGTTTTAGTTGGGAATTCTTACAAAGATATAAGCGATCTTTGCACCATAAGGAATCATTTTTCCAACTAAATGTATCAGATGTACTAGGATCTTGCTGCAACTTTTGAATGAGTATCCATACATCTTTGTCCTTCTTCCATTCATCTCTTGCTTCAGTTATCCAATCTGGTTGGACAATAGAAATGGCACAA